>CAHIKZ030001838.1:232500-287500 GCA_903632075.3 Acanthosepion pharaonis
AGCTGAACAATCACGAAATATGAAATTTGAAAAAAAACAGGAAAAAACATCCTGTTTGTGTATATATATAAGAAATAAAAAAAAAACAAAAAAAAATCGATTAAATAAAAATTTACTTATTTTTGTTCCTCCATGAATATATATATATATATAAAAAAGAGAAAGAAGAAGTTAAGATATATAATCTTTGTAAAAAGATTTAAATTAAAACATACAAAAATTTACAAAAAAATATATATATATTTATATATATATATATATATTATGAAGTTTTATGAACATTACCATGAATACAAAAGAATAAAAAAAATATGAATTAAATATAAAAATGTCATTAAAAAACACAACAAACTGGGACAGATAATTAGAAAAAACACATTGTTTATAATAATTAAAATGAATTTAGATAGATAGATAGAGAATGATAGATAAATATTTAAGATAGATAGATAGAAAGATGACTGAGATAGATAGATAAAATAGAAACTAAAATAGATAGATAGATAAAACTACTGAGATAGATAAAATTGAATTTTAAATATGATAGATATGATAGAGAAAGATAGATAGATAGATAGAAGAATTTTAAATGAGATAGATTTTTAGATAGATAGAAGATAAAATTATTACATTTATAGATATGATAGAAGATAGATAGATAGAAATAAAAAATAGAAGAAATGAATAAATAGAATATATAAAAAATGAGCAAAAAAATGTTTTAATTTAGATAGTTGATTTAAGAAGAACATGAATATTTTTTAATAAATATGAAGACAAATGATAGATAGATAAAAACAAACGAACATGAATAAATAAAGATCAAGAATAATTGAAAGAAAAATAGATTGAAGATAGATAGATAGAGATACAAATTGATGGAAATTTTAAAAATAGAATTTACAAATTGAAAAGAAATAGATCATTTTTTTGAAAAATAGATAAATAGATACAATACTTTTGAATATATAGATAGATAAATATAGAATTAAAATATTATTTGATAGAGAATTTTCCAATAGATCCTCAAAATTCAAAAATTAGCCTGAAATACAAATTAAAGAGATAGGAGATTAATTATTATTTATTTATTACAATTAAAATTAGGCAACATTGAATATAGATAGAATGTAAATATTTTATTTTATTAGAAAATTATTTCAATGTTAAATATTTTTTATGAATAATAATAACACAATATTTAAAAAATTTAAAAAATTGTAACAAATGTTTTTTTTTTGGGAAAAATAAGTCTTTTGAGACTATATGTAGTAAATATATCACTGATATGCATCTGAGCATTGTAGGTATAAAATGTAAATATCTGAATAAAGTTTTAGTTTATATAAAAAATGCATTATTAGAAATATAGTATGTTATTTTTTTAATCATTTCACCTCAAGCAAGGCAATGAAGTCATAAAAATGCTTGGGGTTACCGAGTTGGAAAGTATATAAAACATTAAAAAAAAAAAAAACGTTATTAAGGAGCGAGAACAATAAAAGAACAGAAATTAAGTAAACAGAAAATAATGACTGACATTGCATTTAAATTTTTGAAGATCAAAATTGACTGGAAAACAAAAAGCCAGAAGAGAGCTCCATAAGCGAGAAGTGTAAACAGTTCACATAGAATTTACAGCTACATCTAACCATTTCAACTCTAAAATGATGGAACCTTACCGCCAATCTAGCACTGCATTTAAATTCATAAAGTCTAGGTACCATAGAGAAAAGTAATATTTATTTTGTATAACACAAAAATGTAGCACAAGCCTAAAATATGGAATAGGAGAATTCTGGTCTTCAATCTTAAACTTAACTAGCAACGATGACTGGCCCAAATATACCACAATATTCCTTACGCCAAAACGCCTTCTTACTACAGCCACCCTAATACCTCAAAGTCTCTATGTGGTCCTAACTAATTTCCATATGTACAATTTGTCTTTTGGTGGGAAGGGGAATAAAATAACATTTAAAACAGAAAAGTTCATCAAAACAATTACTATGAAAATATTTATAGAAGAGTTATAGGGAACTACATTATGACAGTGGGAAAGTGACTGAAGCTGAGATGCCAGGTCAGGATCAATAACATTGCAGATTCTTCTTTGTATTTTATCAAGAATCTCTAAATTGCATAGAAGAAGCATTGGGCCAGGTCTGGCAGCAATATTCAATTGAATGCTAGACTTATAAATATGTAAGAGATTCTGGTGAGAAATACAACCTAGATTGCAACAGATTAAGATTGTAGTGATCGAGGAAGCATCCTCTTGGGAGTCAGTTCCATAAAATGGCAGTTTGCAGGAAGAAATTGCTAGAGTGGCACTTACATCTCACCAATGGAATACGAAGGGAATGAGGGTGGTTCACTACAATGTGCGTAGCAATGGCATGTCTTAGCCATAAAAATGTTAGAGCTAGTAGAACTAAGGAATGTAGTTCATCTGAACACTTAACATGGAAATAGTGATAGACCAGCAAGATATTTTGTCTATGAAAAAAGGGGTTGTAGGGCAATAATTTTAGTCACCCACAAGAACACGGAGACACTTTTGGATTCTATCAAGACTGGAAAGTGAAGACTGGGCAGTTCCTTTCCATATATGACAAAAGTATTCCATTTTTGGCCTGATCTGGCATAATGTAAAACTAAAGGATAGCAGGAGGAATCAGGTACTTACTAGAACAATACAAGGAACTGACCATTTTTTTTTTTTTCAGAAAATCCAAAGAAAGGTCTGCTATGTTATAAGCCCTGATCTGGTATCACAACTTCATTGTGACATGGCTTCTCTATGCATCGTCTATAAATACCATCATGGCAGTTGTTCTAAGAAGCTCCTTGACACCTCAACTGCATTAATTTAGATGCAGTACAAGACTGGCAACTATGTCTCAATGTTTCACTGTCAAAAAATGTAAATTTAAGTTCCATTCTAATAGTTTCTTTTCATGCACTTCTCACTTATTTTAAGGATTTTTCTGATGTATATATATATATTTATATATATATATATATATATATATATATATATATATATAAAATGAAATGGATTACATTCAACAATTATTTAATATATTTTCTGTTTATATGTTATTTTTATAGATATAATTTATTTAAGTAAATGCTCCATATTTTTATCAAAAATATTAATTTTATTTAAAAGCCCTGAATGTTTGATAAATTTTTGTAAAAAAAAAAATGTAATCCAACAGGAAGTGAATCTCTAACTGCTATGGTAAGAAATATAAAACATAATGGACTTCCCAGCTATAAAAAAGGAGCAGGTACTGCCTTTTTTGGAAAGGGAATTTTCAGCAGTCAGCTTTGACAGTCGGATCAAACATTTTAATTTGTATTAATTTTTGTTTTACTTTTTAAATTACTGTTATATTAATATATTTGTTTAACTCAATAAATAATTAAAATGTCTTTATTTATGGCCCTATCAAAAAAATTCAACAGTAACCCTAATGAAAACAGCCATTTTTATAAATGTTGTCATTTTTATATTATTCTAATATATCTTGTGAGCAGAAATGATCAACTGATAATTGTCAAAGGATTGTGTTTTTATAATCAGTAATTTCTCAAAAAATGGTAGACATTCTTTGTGGCATAAAATATTTTTAGCATATCAGATCAAGCAATGGCAAAATTATTCTTTTTGTTCAATTTTCCTGTAGAAATATATACATACTTTTTTTAAAAAATTTAAAAAACATTCAGGCCAGTAAATGTAATTAAAAACTGTTTATATAAAAAATAAAAAAAAAAAAACAAATGACTTAAATAAATTATATATAAAAAAATAATGTATATTTTGTTAAAAAATATATATATATATATATATATATATAAATAAAGCAATTAATGCATTTTTAATATCAACAGTATTCCTTATTAATAATTTAAGTGTTATGTTTAGTAAATTAATTAAATATCCTTGTTTTTTTTTTTAAATATGAAATAAAATGCCTAAAATATAAGAGATCAATTAATCTTATTAAAAAAAATGAATTAAAAATGGAAATTTAATTAATTTAATATTAAATTTTTTTCTTGATTTTTATAAAACTTTTCCTTTTATAAGTTTTTATTTACTGTTAGCTCAGGAAGTTATTTTCATTTTTCTTCAATTTTGCTAACTTTGTTTCATACCTGAAGCATAAATTTTTAGTTGATAAATTTGAAAAAAATATTAAAAAATTAATTTTTAATTAATTCAAAATGTTTTTTAATTATATGTTTTTTTTGCTTCTATAAACATTATATTTTGATTGCAAATTATGTTTGAAATAGATTCACTGTTATTTTAAAATAAAATTAAAATTTTCAAAATATAAATATCAAAAGTCATATTTTCTAAAAATGTGCCCTCAATAGAAATTGAACCGATGTACATATATTAAATATTTATTATAGGAAAAAGATCCTTTTAGAACCATGTTTGAAAAAAAAAATTATACGCATTTTCATTTTTTTTTAAAAAAAAAAAAATTGAAAAATAAAACTTAAATTTTTATATTCAAAATCTATAAAAAAAATAATAATTTTTTTTAATTTCCAAAAAAATTTCTAAAGTTTAAAATAAGACACATAATGGTTAATGAGTGTTGGTTGGTTGTTTTGTTTTAATATTGGAAAATATCAATTTGTTAAATAAAAACATTTACAGATTTTATAAAATTTAATAAACTTCTCACAGATAATATTTTAGAATTAGTATCTATGGCATATTTGATTTTCATTCAAATATGATAAAGTTGGTTAATATCATTGCAATATTGGATCATTAAATTATTTTAAACAACAACATTAATTTTATTAATTTATTTTATTTATTTATTTTGTTATTATAAAACTTTTATGAAAGTTGAAAATAAAAAAAAAAATTTTTGATTCCACATTTGAAAATTACAACAAAAAAAAGCTCAGTGAAATTGCAAAAAAATGCCAAATAAGTTTTTTTAATTAGATTGAATAAAATAATTTTATAATTTTAAAAAAAATGTTGGTAATATTTTTGTTTTTAATCATAAAATCTATTTATAATTGGAAGTAAAACAAAAACCAATCAAAATCATTAATATAGCTGAAAAAAATTATTTTAAAAAACGTTTTAATGGTAATATTTTTTTTAAAAAAATGTATTGCTGGTAATAAAATTTTTAGAAAAATGTATTGTTGTTAACAAATTATTTTTTAAAAATTTATGACAAATGCATGTTTAATATTATTTTCAAAAAAAATCAATTAAATTAAATTAAAAATTATTTTCAAAATATTTTTGAAAATTATAGAGAAAAAAATTTGTAAAAATTTTTTCAATATTTTTTTTATAAAAAATATTGATATAATGAATTATTAAAAAAAAACGTATTGAATTTAATATTATTTTCAAAAAAATTTTTTAAAATTTTTAAAAAAATATTTTTGGTATTAAATAATTTTTTTCAAAATGTTTTGTAAATGAAAATATTTTTTCAAAAATATAAAACTGGTAATTTTTTTTTTTTTTCAAAATTTTATCCATTTGTAAAAAAAATTACAACAGTTGTCTCAATTAAAATTTTTAGTTTTAAATTTTTTTAAAATTTGATATATATTTTTTACCATTAAATGAATTTCTGAACATCATTCCCTTTTTTTTAAATTTTTTTTTTTTTTTTTTTTTCAAATTAAAATTTTAAGTTGTTTCTATTCTGAAAATTTATTTGGCTTACAAAAATATTAATTATTAAAATAATTTATATTTTAAACAAGTTTCATTTTGTTTGATATTTAAAAATCATAAAAAATAGACCCATAAATTTTTTCTTAAACCCTTGACATTTTTTTCAATTTGAATCATTTCAATTAAAATAAATTTTATATTTTAAATATTTTGAATAAAAAAAAAGAATTACCATGTAAAATATTTTGAAATATATTTTTATATACCTTCTTTTCAATATAAAAAAAAATTTAAATTTTTTACAAAAAATTTAATGAGTTAAAAATTTTTTTGTAAAAAAAATAACGTTTAAAAAAATTAGAAAAAAGAAAAAATCAGAAGCAAACCCAAATATGATAAATTTCTGCAATAAATGATTTTTTAAATTTTGCAATTTAATGACAATTGGTTCTTTTCAAATATTGGAAAATTTATGATATATGGTTTTATTTAACAAAGTAAAAAAAAAAATTAATTGTCCTCATAACAATTTATGGTTTTTCATATTTTTTCAAAGATTTTGAATTTTTATTTATTATTTGAATCATTTTCATTTATAAAAAAAACAAGAAAATTCATTTTTATTTCTTTTTATTTAATTGACAATATTTACTATTCAAAATTGAAATTTATTTATATATAAATTTTTTTAGAATTTTGAGATATTCAAATTTTCATCATCAAATATTATATGGAAATGCCTAAAAAAAAGAGATGTTCAAATCAAATAAAATGAATTTTTTTCATTTTATCATAAAAAAAATTATTCAATTTTTTTTTTTTTTTAAAAATTTTAAATCTTTATTTTTTTTAAAGCCACTGATTTTTAGAAAAAAACAATTCATAATGATCAAACATAATGAAACATTATTTGTAATTTTTATTTAACAATATATGAATTTAATAATTAAAAAAAAAAAAAATAATAATAAATATATATATATATATATATATATATATATGAAAAAAATATAAAAAACTTTGAAAATTCTACTTTATTTAAAATTAAAAAAAAAAATAAAAGAGATAAAAATATTTTTCAAATATTTAAAAAGAAATTTGAATTAAAAAATAGACAGTTATCTATATTTAAATTTGTTTAAATGATTGCATAAAAAAAAATATATATCAGAAACAATATAAAAAAATTCTTTTTAAAACACTTTTTAATAAAATAATATATATATATATAAATATATATATATATATATATATATATGTTGATGGGTAAATTGTCGCCATTTTTATATTTTTAATTTCATGCATGTGTGTTGTTTTGTTTTTGATTTTTTGTTGACTGCACAGTATAGTAGGGTCAGTTGGGCACCATCTGTGAGAAAAAGAGCACCATAATGCAATTCACTCCACCAGAAATTTGGAAATGGCATGCTGTACTGCTTGGTATTCATTCCAGAAGCTCCAATACAAACATTTCAGAGTGTTTGGGTGTCAGGACAGTGCTGAGGATTCAGAAAGAGTTGGATGAGTCTAATGGTGATTATGAAGGTGTTGGCAGCTTGAAAAAAGTGATCTGATTGTTCTGATAAGAAAAGCCTCCATTCATTTGTTCCCACAGGGCCTCAGACTCAACATGGAGGCCTACATCAAGTGCCTTGAGGAGGTAGTGCTGCCCTGGGTCAAGAGAGTGGCTGCTGGAAGACCCTATGTCTGGCAACAGGACTCTGCACCATGCTACACAAGCAGGAGAACCCAGTCATGGCTGTCAGACAATTTCTGTGACCACATTACCCTTTACATCTGGCCACCTAACTCCCCAGACTGCAACCCCCTTGATTATTATGTGTGGGGTGCAGTTTGAGTGAGAGACCAACAAAACTCCTTGTAACACCAAAGATGAACTGAAGGCAAGGATTATGGCAGCATTCACCAACTTAAACAAGGAGATCATCCAGCAGAGTTGCAGGAGATTTCAAAAAGTTGTCTGGAGGCTGTGGTTGAAGCCAATGGCAATTTTATTGAATAAATTTACTCTTTAGTATTTCAAGATATTTTTTGTGTAATTTTGGTAAATATATCTGTTAAAATGAGATGTCAGTGTTATTTTCATTTTTTGCATAATTTAGATGACAATTTATCCATATATATATATATATATATATATATATAAATAATTTTTATTAGTATATAAATAAATTTAATAAAATAAATTTATATATATATATATTTAAATATTTATAAATAATATATAAATTATAAATTAATATAATATATATTTATATATATAATAATATAAATTTAATAATAAATAAAAAAAAAATAAAATAACATTTAAAAACCAAAAAAAATAAATTTAAACAATAAAAAAATTGTCTCATATTTTTGCAAAATTTATATTTAATTAACTTAAGGAATTTATGAAAATTTTAGAATAAATCTTATAAAAGATTTCAGTTACATGTTTTTTAATTTTAATTTTAAAACCAAAAACTTCAAAAAATTACATATAATATGAAATAATAAATTTTTTTTATATGATTTATTTTTTTGAATATGTTTTAAATATGGTTAAATATCATTAAAACGTAAATTATAAAAAACATAAATATTAACAAAAAAAAAAAAAAAATAAACATTATTTTTGATATTTTTTTTTATTTCCATTTAAAATATATCATATTGTCTTTATAAAAAAATATCCAATAAATTTGCTTTTTTTATATATATATATATATATTTAAATACAAAACATATATTTTATTTATTAAAAATAGAGAAACTTATAAAAAAATATATATATATATATATATATATATAATATTTTATTTTGATTATTCAATAAGGCAAACAATTAAAAACTACAGACACATTACAATCATCAGACAAGGAAGAAATAAATTGTCCAAAAAATAATATTGAATGAAAGAATAAATAAGAAATATGATTAATTTATTTTAGAAAACTTTTTAAGTCATCATCAGGGACAGTAGGTAGAGACAATTGACCAGTTTCATAGAACTAATAAGTGTTGTCAATTATTAAAATTAATCAACACAAAATGTCTGTATATAGAAAAATATATTTCCTAATATGTAACAAATATAATTTTATTAAAATTAAAAATTCATTTATTTTTTAAAAATTTTAATTTTCAGTAAAATCTTATTGAATTATCCAATTATCTTTTATAGATATAAGTAAATAGGACTTTGTTTCCTGTGGACATTGTTGTCGATAATCAATAATTGCTGATGATTTTACATTTGCAATTGAGATTTTTCCATTTTTTTGTTTTACGAGTTGATAAACATCGGCCTCAATCACTTAGTCTGAATCTCCAATTTCAGAGCTTTTATTCAGAATATGTTCAGATGGAGACACATCATGGAGGAAACAAGAAGAACTAATGGAAATCAGTAATTGAAGAAAACAGTGATAATGATGAAATTAATTAGAATGACCTAAATAACAATGCCACTAAGTTTTGATCTTTACCATCAAAAAAAATCAAAAAAAATATTTAGTAAAAATTTATCACAGTGCAATAACAAAGATTAAAACATCTACAGGGGGCAAAATTCAAATTTACTTTTAATATACTTTTTAAAATTAAAAAAATTATTAATATTTAGTAACATTATAAGAGACTACTATAATGCTGTGGTTAGTAAGAATGTCTTAGAGAATAGAGTTCTGCTCAGAAGCATAAGTTAACAATTGTCATACCGTATTTTTCTGCTTATAAGAAACATTTTTTTCCCTATAAAACATCTCAAAAAACAACCCTGCATATTTTAAAAAAAGAATAAAAAAAAAATATATTATTAACTTGAAATTTAATTATCACATTCTAAGTAGTTACTATAAATTTGGTACTTCTCAGTCTGCGATGAATTTGTCCAACTCAGGTGGTAAAATAGAGGATAGTGGGGAAGGCTATGAAGTACAAGGAAAAAAAACCATTCTCATGATTTCTTCCTTCCAAATTTTTTGAGACATGTCTAATGTATCAGAGCATCACATAAGCAACGAAATACAGTAAGTTTGATCCTCACTGGGTGCCTTAACATAGAGTAAAAGTTAGCAACTATAATGAGTTTGATACTCACTGGGTGTCCCTTACATGAGATCTTGTTTCAGACTGGAGTAAGATTAGTAAAACCTATTTATGTGTAGTTAGTGCCCAACCATGGAGCAAAAAATTTAGTTGTTTGATTCTCACCAGGTGCCTCATATTTTTGGCTGGGCTTCAGATTAAACTAAGCTAACTAAATACCAATCTGTATGCAAACCAGTTGGTGACTGTAGTGCATTTGACCCTCACTAAAAAACCCCATACATATGACCTTGTTTCAGACTAAGGTAAGCTAAATAAATACCAATGTGTGCAGAGGGAACATTATACTATAGTAAGCTTGATTCTCACTGGGTGCTTAACACTTGTAGCCCTATGCCAGACTAAGCTAAGTTTTAGTAAATTTATATAAGTAAATAAGACAACTTGGAAACATAATCTGTTATATGTTATTTCATTTTATAGCTTAGTACAGACTTTATTAACTAAATAAAAGGGTAAATATATACAAATATGTACAGGGTGATTGATTGAGTATTTCAGTGGATTTTAATTTATAATGAAATATCCAGGAATAATTGATTTTTTTTCTTTGGCATTGATTAAAGGAAGACATTTCTTTACAAAATCATAAGACTTTGAAGAACTTGAAAGGTGAATACAAAAGTTATGTTTTCCATAACACAAAAGTTTTTGATTTCAGTCATAAAATATTTTGGGCATATGAGAATTTTAATAATTTAAAATTTTAATAATGCCCATATGAATTTTAAATAAAACCTAATGTTAAAAATTAATTATCCATATCTTGTAAAAATTATAGTTAATAAATATTTTAATTAAGTATTTTAAAATGGAGAGTTACATCTCAATCACTCTGTATGTATATAATAGCCAGCTACTCTTGTTTTACAAGCACATCTGCCTGCTAGGGTGGATAGCCAATCCCTGATGCAGACGCCTGCTCTGGTGCACATTTGTATTTGTTCAACACCCACAGAGCCAATCTGTGGTTTATATTTCAACTATGCTGAGCAGACCTTAGTTACAGCTTCTGGGAGAGAGCATAAAATCCGTCATGATGAGTATTTTGAAAGCACGCAGTACACGCAAACCCTCGGTCATGATGACTTTTGATTTCATGTTACCACATCCATTTATGACCTGCGAATATATCTGTCTACCCAATTTCTCTCACAAGACATGGTCCTCTCGTGGTATGCTTTTCAGGCACCTTCCAAATGTGCTGCATGCTGGGATCGCCTCACCAGACAAATAACTTCAAAACGTCACCTTTCTGGCCATGGTGAGATTCAAACTCAGATCTCAGAAAGTCAGCATTCTAACCACTTGGCCATGCACCCATATATATGTATATATGTACACTCGATGGTGATCTTAAATAGAGACTGATATGGTGCACACACAAGATGATATTATTTCTTGCAATTAAATGTTACCGCAGACACACATGTTTGAGTAGACATTCCTGTTTCTTAAACTGTGAAATCCAATTTTAATCTTTATATTTCAAGGCCCATAGATATTAATTCCTCTTTTTACAAAAAACAGGATATCTACTCAAACACATGTACACACTAGTTTATAGTTTACAGATTATAGAAATTCTCTCTCTCTATATATATATATACATATATATATATATATATATATATATATAGAGAGAGAGAGAGAGAGAGAGAAAGAGAGACAGAGAGAGACACACACACACACACACGCACGCACAAAAACACAATAGTAGTGGCAATTGGTCTGAAGATCATAATGAATTCTGAAACTGCCAATACCCATGCAGTATCGATGCCTATGTCAATACTATATATATATAATAAAAAGGCTTAAACACTAATATTCCATGGTCATGACCATGGAATATTAGTGCTTAAGCCTTTTATTATATCCTTATTCTGTCCTGAACATTGAGTTCTACCTGGATTCTATCCTTGAATTTTTTTATCAAAAAATATACATGTATGTGTATGCACCTATATATATATATATATTTTATATATTTTGCATATGTATGTGTATATTTACCACTAATATTATCAAAATCGGTGTCAGTTATTTCCTGTTAACTCACCTCTCCAAGTTTTCCACTGCCTTAACCAGGTATTGAACTCACAACTCTTTGGGTCCTGTCACTGGATCTAACCAATGCCTTTATCCACTATGTCATGTGTCCTTTAGCTTTCAATTAAAACCAAAATGAAAGCTTCCAGAAAATTTTTTTTAATTTTTAAAATTCATTTTAAACATTAGGTATCACAAATTAGAAGAGGTATCTTAAGAACCGCTCCTTAAGGTGCCTCCACTAATTCCAACCTTGTAAATTGGAGAAACCCCTAAGGGTTATTCCAATTCGTAAGGTTCGAATAAAAAGAAATTATCTTGTCTAGTGGTAGCAACGTTACCCACCATTCATCAACAACAGTAACACTGAGTACATTTTTTAACTGAAACAACATCATAAGAAGAAGAATAGTGTACAACACTGTTACTGTATGATGATCTCCTTTAGAAATATGTAGTAATCCGAACAGAACAGCTGTCAGCCATGGCGTAATATAGTTAATGAGAGATTCCCAGAAGTCATTCACTGGCTTGAGATCAAACCTCGTGGAATGCACACACCTCACCCCCAAAATATGTTCTTAAAAGCTAGATTTATTTAAGCTAGCCTGGGCGAATCGGTTGAAGTACAATAGGAAATCCTGTTGCTCCACAATTGCTTTTTTCAGTTACAAAATTAAACGAAGAAAAAATAGTTTAAAAAAAATAACGAAATATTCTTGTTGTTGAGTCTACAAAACATCTAAAAAATGTTTAGTTAATATTTCTACATTAATAAGGCAAGTGTTTATTAGAGGCATGAGTTTTTAACCGTTATAAAAATGTACCTTGAGAAAGAGCACATCAGTGACCAAAGACGTCTCCACCATACAACTTTTTACTACAATATTGTACAGTACACAATTTTGTGTACTGTGTATATTTGTCTTTGTAAGTGTATGTATTTACATGTAAATATACAGATTCTTGCAAGGTGTGTCTACTTTGTGGGTAAGACTACTTCTTATAATATTCTATAAGCGAAAAAAGAAAAGTTAGGTCAAGAAGACATAGAACGACAGATGAAGTGAAATGCCTAAAAAGTAGAGAGTTTCCTTAGCTTTTTAAATTTATTTTTGTAGGAACACAAGGATCTGTCATTCATTTGAAAAAAAAACGTATTGCAGTAATTTAAATGTCCTATTTTTAATATAAAAAGCCTATATTTAGTTGTAAAAAAAAAAAAGAAAGAAAAAAAGACAAGTAATTTAAAAGCAGGTTTTTCACTGTTTTTAAAAATATTGTCTTTTAAGTGTTTTACTGTTTGTTATACAATTTGCGCAAACAACAAGACGTGAGTTCGTGAAGAAAGCTTCTCACGATATAGACAAGTGACAAACACGTTGGGGGTTTACCAGAAAGCCAAATCCACAATTAGGAAAATATCGATAAATTAAATTAAATATAAACGTGGTCAGCAATTATTGACAAATTATGATAGGAACGTGACTTTCCTCCTCTTTTTCTACCTAGAAAGAGTTTACTTTTTTTTTTTTTTATAACGGTGTTTGGGAACATACCCACCCAGGTTCTGAAATATGCACCACAAACCATATGTTTTTAACAAGAATAACATCTTTTTTTTTTTAAGTTGGGAACGAAACCCATTTAACCTGTTTTCTATGCTTGTTTAATAATAAACAAAAAGTATTATAAATGGCAAACATTCCTCAATAAATAAATATTTAAAAAAATATAAAATTAGCTCGAACTTACCCAATATTTCAAATTCATAACAAGTACAAAGTACAAACTCACAACGTTGTAATTTTTGGGTACACACCCTCATGGAGAATGCCCACCCCTAATAGCTTACTCACATATGGGTTTGGAATATTAGCCGTTAGCCAAAATAATTACAAAATTTTTTAAATATTTGTAAATGAGTAAAGGAAATGGGTAAGCTTTTAAAAACTTCAATGCGCAAAATTAGTTTGGTACAAGGCCAACAGAGAAGGGAGAGATTTTCTTAAGCACTGTTTCTAAATAAATTTTCTCTAAATCAAGCTTTCTTTTACTGTAGTGATGCTTTTCATAATATAAAACATTTATTTAAGCCTGTTCATTTTTTTTTCTATGCCTCAAGAACTCACCAAAATTGCAGACAAAATTCTGAATATTGTCTTCCTTCATTCAATCACCAAAATTTGTCATAATAGACACTAAACAAAGAGATAAAAAAAAATGAACAGGCTTAATTTTTTTATATTATGAAGGCCAGATAGATAGATAGATAGATAGATAGATAGGCCTACAGAACACATTTTTATGATATCCATCCCTTGTTTTTAAGATCTTTTTATTTTCTACCATATTTTCACACAAACGAACACTTAGTTTGTTTTCTATCAAAAGATGTCCAAACATGAGAGAAAGGAAAGGTGGAAAACTCTGTGGAATTGGCCAAATAACGGAAGAAGGAATTATTGCTCCCCCATCCACATATCTCTCCCACACACACACACACACACTTCTTTTTCTTCTTAGTCTATTTCCTTTTCTATCATTCTCCTTAAGACAAAGAGAGAATGAGTACAATGACAAAAACACAAAAAAATCCCACACCTAACAAAACCAACACACACATATGATGAAAAAAAATCCTTAATCTTGTCTTAAAAAGCAGTGTAAAATTCACTATCATTATTCACAACAGAAACATCCAGAGTATGAAACAGCTTTAAAGAGAGAGGTCGGTGTTCGAGCCCAGCTAAGACTGGATTTCAAGGTTTGGGCAATACAATCTTCATTCTTTTTTTTTATTCCTAATTGGCTTTGCCTTGTGCTAAAAACTTAATAATAATAATTGTTGCGATAGAGAGAAATACTAAACTGGAAAGAAGAGAAGACGTTTGTCACGAAATGCATTTTTTAATTTTTAATTTTCAAGTGTGCACGTAAACACATAGGAACCGTACAACACAAGTAAGTAAATAAATTAAATTAATAAATACATTTTTACTTAAGATTAAGAAAAGGGAAAATTAAATAAATCACTGTAGGTAAGCCTTAGTTTTAAAATTTTAATACGTAAAGGCAGTTTGGTACATGGAAAGCCCACGTGAGGACGAAAGTTTGGTAAGCACTGTTCTTAAATATGTGTGTTTTTTGTTTGTTTGTTTTTTACCATGTCAAGTTCTTTTACTGACCATTCCATCACAAGGAAATCGCCAAAACAGCAGACAATGACCCCAGGCTTAAACAAATTAAGAGATAGATAAGAAGACTAAGAAGAGAGACCCACCAGATGTGTGAATTAAATGCCTTTTTTTTTTTTTTTCACTTTGTGAGTTTAAGATAATAATTATATATATTTACAAAAAACAAGTTACATCTCTTTCAAATACCTCAAAAAAAAATGTATTCAAATTTCAAAATATGCAAAACCTAACAAATCTTTAAAAATTAATAATAATGTCTTTAAGTTAACGCATTCCAATACACAAGAAAAAGAAGCACATGGATACCTTTTATTTGAAATACGGTATGAAAGTCAAATTTGTGTATATTAATGGGAAAACAGCATATAAATATAAACAAACACATATACGTGTTCAAATATGCCATTTAAAAATAAAATCAATCCAATGTTATGGGTGTGTGTATGAATTTAAATATCTTATCTTAAATGAAAGAGAGAGTGGGGGGCTGACCCAGACACATTGTGGTTTTTACAGACACACGCGTATTTTTGAGTATGTGTAAAAATACTAAATATCCCTCGATGTGTATGTATATATGTATGTATATGTGTGGGAGGGGGAAAAAATCTACAAATGCATTTTACATACACGTGTATCACGAGGTCAGTCCTGGCCCACATGAATTAAGAAGCGTGAAAGGACGACTGGCCCGACTGTGAATGAAGTCTAGTTTTTGACAAATAAAATGAATTAGAATTAGATGAAAGAAAATACTATAATCCTTTTCACTTCGGCTAAAGAATTCACGCAAGCGTGAGGCTTATATATATATATATATATATATATATATATAAGGAGAGCTGAATTTACGATTTTGCTCGCTTATTTATTACCAGTTGGGTTTCTTGTAATAACGTTTAACTGAAAAATAAGATAAAAAAAATCAACATACAATGTTCCTTTCCACATTGTTTTTTAAAACAAATGTCCATTTTTTAGCGATTAAAATAACCAAAGAAAAAAAACTAGGTTTCTGTATATTTTAATTGAAAACGGTCTTCATATGAGAAAGTAACGAGATGATGAGGTATTTTTTTTAATTTAAAAGATGAAGAAAAGAGCACACACTATAAAGCTGATGTGCTGTAAAAAAAAGAAGAGAGAGTAGAAGTCAATGGGAAGAGAAAGGGGAATGACAGAAAAGGTGAAGGTAACAAAAAAGGAGGGAGAAGAAGAAGAAGAAAAAATAAGAAGGAAGAAAGAAAGAAAAAAACAAAGAGGAATTGATGTATTGTAATCTTAACGATGCTGTGTAAAAAGGAAAATATAGTAGTAGTTTAAATACATACCTGACTGGTATACCATCCTCCATTGTTTTGTTATATATATATCCAATTTATAAGAACAAGAATAAGCCAGTTTTTGAAAAAGGCATATAAAAAAAGAAACCAGTAGGCCTAGCTGCTCACCATCTCCATGGAAACTAGAAAGATTTATGATAATTTACTTGGGCCAGAGAAAGAGAGGAATGAAAAGATGAAGAAACACGATTTCTACCACACGCCACAGCAACTAGTTGTAATAGAATCAGCAGTTGAGGCAACAGTAGGAATAGCGGCAGTAAGGGCTTGAGTAGGAGTAGACAAAACAACTATGGTAGGAGGAAAGGAACACGAGCTCTGGTAGTAGGAGAAATGAATGTACGCTCCGCAGTAGCAGCAGCAGTAATAAGAAGGTCCACGTCCGTGGCTCGTCTAGTAAACATGTAGCAAAAAAAAAATATTACTCAATAAAAACACATTTTAATCTCCCCACCCTAGTAAAGCATCTAGAAATATATACACCTTCACCAAGTATTTCATGTTATAATTATTTAAATATTGTATTAGCAAACGTTATGTTATTTACGGTTTGTAGCACTGTGGGTGTGAGTCAGCGGCTCATCTGGTACGTACGTCTTGCCTTGCAAAAAGAAAAATATGGGTTCTCTAATCCAGTGATCAATCTCTAATGATTATATGTAAATACAAACAATATCAGTTCTGCTACACAAGTAACTGTCTATTCTTTTCTATTTTTTAAGCTGCTATGTGAATTCGAACCTCAAGACAAGAAATGGGTGGCTTTGGCTTTTAAGTTTTACTTTTGAAAAATAGTACATCTTGCTAAAACCAAAGAAAAAACAAAACAATGTTACAATACCAATAAAAAAAAAAACGAATATCTCTCAAAACCCGTTGATGAGAAGGTGGAGCTGTAAGAGGCAGTAGTAGTAAGTATGTTGGTGTTGTTCAGAATAGTGCATGACTGACGGTAGCAGGGATGAGCCTGAAAAGATTTGTCCAAGGTCTGCATGCCCTTTTTACTCGATCCCGCCTGGCTTGAGTATATATATTTTTTTCACCTGCTCTTTTAATATTAAAATCAACCTTAATATAAACGGTACCCCCTTAAGAATGTGTGTTCCAATATCAATTGCAATTACCACTACTAATACTACAACTAAAAATAAAATAACACAATCGGGCAGTAATCGTGGATTTTACAATTAACTGCGTATGTATTGAATTCTGTCAAAAGGAGATTTGAGTTTTAAATAAACATTGATCTTTTGGAAGGAAGGATTCTTTCTTTGAAATTCGGTATTTTTGAATTAACTTCTTTAAAGCCAACATTCGGACATCGAAATGCTGGTACTGAGACTGTAAAAATCACTGTCTGTTCAGTGTTCTTCATTCGACGATCGTTTATTAAAAAAAGAAAGAAAGAAATACAAGTAAAAAAAAATACCACTTGCTTGACTAATAAGTGGCATTTTTGTACATTAATATTGTCATGGAATTGGTCCCGTCCTGTAATTATTGTCTGATGGACACAAAGTGTTTTCGATCTTGGTTAGGAAATGTCTTTTGGACATTTGACAACTGACAATAAATTATTAAAGGGAGAGGACCGGAGAACAGTTGTTAATAGCCGGACCCCTGATTGTTTTTTTGTTTACCCATGCCTTGCCCGATGTCGTTAAAAAGAGAAAAAAAAGGGAAGTAGATAAATAAATAATTTGAAGGGCGGGTATTTTATTTTATTTTATTTTATTTACTTATTTAATTCAATTATTATTCCCTCCTGCTCGTTCATCGAGTCGGTCGCTCTTTTCACCTCCCATCTTCGTAAAAACATCTTGGAAAAGCTCGCCATTATTGTCATACACGATCACCTAGTGTCGTCAGTGCAAGGGAGATAAATATCACAGGAAATAATTAGAGTAAAAAACATTTTTCATTTATGAGACAACCTTTCAAGAGCTGGGTGTTGATAGCTCTCCACAACGTCCTGCTATTTATAGCTCTAAGTAACTGGATCCATTATCATCCCTCTTTTAGCTCTGTCCCGTTATCGATTCACACATACTCGCAGGGGTGTACGGGAGGACATTTTACAGGGGCGTGTAAAAAAGGATTTTAACTTGAAAATTTTCTTCGTTGCCCTGAAAATAATCAGTTTTTGTCGTAAAAATGTACAATTGGCTACCTACCCCCTACCCACCAACTCGTATGTCTATGCAGACACGTTAGGTAGATTTTGCCTTGTTACTTCAGTGCCCTGTAAGTGTTAAATTCTCCAGAGCCTCTTTCCTCATTGTGTCCCAGAAATTTCAGTTGGTCTCTTTCTGATTGTACAGATTGCGGCAAGTATTCGAGAACACATCATAGAAAGCCATAAGCGATTTAACTTTTAACACTCTGCATTATTAATATTACTTCCGTTTCCGCTGCATTCTTTTTCGAGGCTTCTCAACTGCAGTAGCCTTATTATTAATTTCACTCAAAGGTGTTTTCTGTTACCATAGGATATGACAAAACAACTATGAAATTCAAACAAATTCAAATTCAGGGATCAGAGTCACCTTCAGTGGCAGGACAAATTTTTTGCACAGCAAATGAAGTCACATACAGAGTGATAAAGATTAACTAAAACTAAAAGTCTTGTCCTTTTTCTTTTCTTTTCTTTTTTTTTTTTAATTTTTAATTTTTTTTTTAACAACCTCGTCAAGAAAGCTTCGTCTTTAAAGTAGAAGATGAAAAAAAGACCGGCCTTTTTCTCGTTGCTTTCGTCGCTAACCACACATATTTGGAGATGGCGGTCTTCTTAAATGTCACAGGATCCTTTGTGTTTGTAAAAAAGAAGTCTCTTACAATAATGTGCCTGCAATGGCCAAAAGAAGAAAAAAAATTTTTCGATGGCCAAGAATGTCGAGATCGTCCAACAAGTCTTGGGTAAGACGAGAAATCCGGAAAATCTATGAGGACTATTGCCAATCAGCTCCATGTCAACAATCAGACGTGCGGTGCATTAAGACATCAGATATAAATCCTGCATTATGAGAAGTCAGTTCATGTTCAATCGTACCCAGGAGAAACGTGAGGTCCGATCGAAGTGCTTGCTAAACAAAGACAAGCACTTTCATGATCATGTTACCCCTAATATTTGACTTCCTATCTATCCGGATTTAACCCCTATGGACTGTTATGTCTGGGGCATCGACGACAGAGAGCCCGAGATTTACTTGACCCCTCACTGAGTCAGGTTTTGACACAAGATCGGTTTTACACATGAGAACCCGAGTGCTTCCACTTAGCTTGCTTGCCTAAGCTGGTCTTAGCTCGTCTAAGCTAGTCATAGCTGATCATACCACCGTTACGTAACAGATGTCACGCAACAGGTGGGGAACGCAATGGGAGGAGAGAAAGCTTCCGACACGGAACAGATACTACATCTGCAGCATCCATCCCGACGTGAAAAAAAACCCCACTTCTCCTACTCTGCCAATCCTCTTGGAAAAATCCGGGAGGTGAGACCCACCCCACCCCGGACGAAAGAGAGCCCACAATACCAAGGATCCGCTGAGAGTTGATATCGAAGACGTCATGAACAACATGATTAAAGAACGCCTAACCAACGCATGTAATCATTTCAGAAGCCGTATCGAAGCTAATAGGTAACGGTTATATTGAATCGACTTACGTTTTGTGTATGCATGTAAGAACATGTGTACTAAATTCTGAAAAAAATATACAGTTTTCTCTGTTAACTATGACCGCCTCAAATTACAATCTGCTCTCAAATACTTGATGCACCCTGAAATTATAAGTTGCTTTGTAGTTCATATTTTTTTCGGTACCTCTTTTCTCACAGGTTCTGCTTGTTTGATATGTTATATGTTAATAATAATAATAATAATAATAATAAACTTTGAAGAATTATCGTAAGATCACTACCTTCGTTGTTCCCAAAGACACGGATTCTGATTTGGAGATGCCAAAATCAAGCAAGTACTAAAATCTAAATATCTAGATGTTTAAACAGAAGATGGAAAAGCGATATCGAAACCCAAAGATGTATTGAAATAGAGAAAGATGCCTTGCAAAAGCTAAGTAAAGTAGTAAGAAACAGGAAATTTTCGTTTGAAACAAAAGAAGAGTAATGGTTTAGTTTATTCTGTTTTTCAATGAGTTATTTAATGCCGACAAGATTTTTATTCCTGGTAATATTTTTTAAAAATGTATTGTTGGTCAGTATTTGCCATTAGTATGGCTAATACTAACCTCCATGTGAGTGACACGTTTCGCCTTCTCGGGCTAGCATCCTGAGCTGACATCAAGTGGAAAGATTATATTGAATCAACTGCGAGGTCTGCTCTTAAGAAAATTGGTTCACTGTGTCGTTTTAGACAATATTTATCTCCTGAATCTATCTAACGTATTTACTATTCATCCATGCTTAGAATATGCTGCCACATATGGCCCGGTGCTCTGGCTTTATATATAGAGATTCTTAGTAAAGTCTAAAGAAGAATCCGCAATATTATTGGCCTTGACATGGCATCTCGACTTCAGTCGCTTTCCCATCGCCGTAACGTGGCTTCCCTATCCCTTTTCTATAAATACTTTTACGGTATTTGTTCGCATGAACTCTTCGCTAGGATACATAGAATTTAAGAGCAGTACTAGATTGGCGTCAAGGTCTCATCATTTTACAATTGAAATGGCTAGATGTGACCGTAAGTTCTGTGCTAACATTTTTATTTCTCGCACTTCTCGTTTGTGGATCTTTCTTTTGATATACCGCTAAACAAAATCAAACAGCCAACAAGAAAGAACTCTTTCATGACACTAATCCATATAATATCCTACAATTTCTTAAAGAAATCAAACTGTATTCCAAAATATAACCTCAACAAAACCTACAACATAAAACACACATATCACTGTCCAAATATAGCTTCATAAAGTCAATCTAAAAAAAAAGGATTGTTCACTAATTCTCGACAAAATCCAAAGAATGGTCTGTAATTATGTCCACAGAAGCATGTATATATGCACGAAAGCTGAGTATCATTTACCATGTATTCAATTGTGAAAGAATAACATTTATATCAAAGTTCCCAAGAAAATTAAATTTCGACATTAAATGACCCATAAAGTGTTGATGTTAAACAAACAAATCAGTCAACCCGTCAACCTGGCAGACACGGTGAAGTACGAGGGTGTGCTGAAAAGTTCGTAGTCTGACTATGAAGGAGTGCTTCTGGAGCTGTGAAATCTTGCATGCATTAATTTCGACTCTTCTTATTTATAACTGCCTTGTTTCTTTCTAAGTAAACTGAGTTTTCAAAGAAAACGTCAAAAATAACATGTAATGACTTCTCTTGAAAATGGATAAAATTTGGCGTCGTGATGTGATCAAGTACCACAGAAAGAGTGTTTAGCCCTCAAGGGCATTCATGCTGGCATGACTGCTACATTAGGAGTTGATGCTTCAGATTTATCAACATTACAAAAGTGGTCAGCAGAATTTAAGAGGGGAAGGGAGAGTCTTGAATCTCGCAACTGCCATCACGGAGGAAAACGTTGACCGTGTTCACCACATGGTGATGAATGACAGGCGATTGACTATAAATCAAATAGCCAGTGCTATTAGCATATCCAATGAAAGATTTGAGAATATTCTGCATAATGATCTTGGCATAGCAAAGGTTTCTGCTTTGTCGGTGCCACGTCTTCTGACACTTGATCAAAAGCGCACAAGGCTGATCACATCACGTGACTGTGGCTTTTGATAGGTTGATCAAACTCCCTATTCATTTGATTTGGCCTCGTCTGACTATCATCTGTTCCCCAAGATGAAGAAAGCACTGGGCTCGGAAAACAGGATCGCAGTCATGTTGACGTCAAATCTGCTGTTAATACTCATTTGGTCAGATTCCATGAGAGTATCTTGGTCATCCTATGAACTTTTCAGCCGAACCTCTTAACTGTAAAATCCCATCCTAAATTCACCACAGTGAAAATATTTCTCACTTCCATACATTTAAATCGATAATTTTCAACGGAGTAGAGGTGCAGATAGTTTAGCGGTTATCGGGGCGGAAATTGAAACCGGCGAACAGTGTTTAAATTCCGGTATAGTCCTTTGCATCCACTTCACACTAATGCTCTTAGAAAAGGCATGAATCCATCTCTTTCTTCCACGTCTATAGGTTAAATAGACTGAACTCTGCGTGGCAACCAGTCTAAAATTAGAAAAGTCTTTATTTCCAAACTGTGGAGAAGGCGAGGAAATCTACGATCCATGATCTTTCATAAGAAGTCATGACAAGTCACACATGTTAAAGAAAGGGAAGCTGTAGAGGTCCATGATCAGGTATAACCCGAAACAACGTGATATTTAAAAGATAAAGATTAACACAAGTAGGATTCATGATATTAAAATAAAATATAAATTCTGATATCAACATTAAATAAAGGAAATTAAATAAATAAGGGAAATTAGATAAATAAAGGAAATTAAATAATGGCGTTGCGTAGAAAATTATTTGAACAATAAAAAACGTACAAGTGGTAGGGAAATTATTTAATCGTGCTGGCACTTATATTTGAAATACAAGAATATTGTCTTCATCGAAAAATTGATGGTGAAGTGAAAGAAACTTCGAGATCTCATTAAAAGTTGATTGTGGACATCCTCGGGCTAATAAAACAAATAAAAATGATTATCAGGTCATATCTGATGTTGACTTTTTGGCCAACGAAACGGAAGCTTCTTCAGTGGTATCCAAGCACTGCAATATCGATGGAAATGTGTGTGTAGACCGCAAAGGTTGGGGGTGGGACTATGTTGAAAAATAAATCTCATTTGGTCACATTCCATGACAGTATCTTGGTCAGCCTATTAACTTTTAAGCCGATCCTCGTAATCCTACAAACAAATATAGCTTCATAAAGTCAATAAAAAAAAAAAAGTATTGTTCACTAATTCTCGACAAAATCCAAAGAATCTTATCGGCCCTGACCTGGCATCTCGACTACAGTCACTTTCTCGCCGCCGTGACGTAGCGTCCCTCTGCCTTTTCTCTAAATATTTTCATAGCAGTTGAACTAATGAGCTCTCATCCATGGCACTTCGAACGCATGAATTTAAGCTTACTACTAGATTGGCAGTTAAGTCTCATCATTTTTTCTGTTGACCTAGCTAGATGAAACCGTATGCTCTATTCTAATAGTTTCTTTTCTAACTCTTCTCACCAGTGGAACTTTCTCCCAATTTCTTGCTTACCTGCAATCTATCTAATTCAAAAATTTATATACAACTTCAATCGCCATCTTCTATCTTTCTGAAACCTGTCTTTTCTCCTCACTAAAGTTTTCTCATTGTCTTCTACTTCCAGTAAGCACCTTGCGTTTGTGTCACTATCGTCTTACTTTGGAAGAAACGTTTAAAAGATGCACGATTATTTTGTACAACACGAAATGACACAGGAAGACAGCCATCGTTGCAAAACGGAAATGTTTACAATATTTTAGTAGTCGCCATGATTACTGCTTTGAAATCAAGGTAATGTGTACTCATTTAACTGCAGTTACAGCCGATATGATTAAACTTTCGATAAAAAGCAGCCGATAATTTGCAATTGTTAACTTTATCCTGTCTGTCAATCCCATTCATATTTCTTGCAAATGATATTTAGTTCTTTCCTGTAATAAAACCATAAGCAATACAGTTATATTATAACAACATATGCGCTTAATTCTCTAAGCGAAAAGGAAGAACTAAACATCAACTGTAAGAAAGCATAATGTAATGTTGTCAGCAAAAAGAGCCCAACACAAGAATTACAAATTGGAGATATCAAAATCAAGCAAGTACAAAAATTTAAATATCTACTCAGTGTTTCAACAAACGACGGGAAATACTGAAGGCACGTTGAAATAACGAAAAAGGTCTTCCAATAGCTCAACAGAATATCAACAAACAGGAAAATTTCATTAGAAATAAAGGAAAGAGTACTGAACTGTTATGTAATATCAGACAACCTATATGGCAGTGAATGCTGGACCATCTCACCAGAGATGGAGAAAAGAAACGTGGTTCTACAAATGGATGCTGTGAATACCGTTGACTAAACACGTGAGCAGCGACGAAGATTTAGAGAAAACTAGACTACCCGTGACTCGTTGGGTCACTGACGGTTCAGATTATAAAACAATGAAGTTGATTTCAACATACCATTGAAATGAAAGTTGATTTTATTATGATTCAGTTAAATATTTCAATTTGTTCGTGTCATCATTGGTCTGGTTTAACTTTTTACTGCATTTAATCGAAACAGAATTTCCGGGATAAACTTGAACTTTAAATCAGATTAACTTAAAAAATATTTTCTTAATATACAAAAAATATTTTAAAATCATATTCACTTGAAAATAATTTTTAAATATGCCAAAAAATATTTTTAGATATTTAAAATATTTTGAAAAAAAGCTAAACTATAAATAATTACTCTACAAACAACTGGACGAAACAGCAAATCGGGATCTCTTTGTGTCTGTCTTTAACTTAAAAAATATTTAAATTAAACAATTGTCTGTTTGAAGAAAGTTAAAATAAAAATACTTACTGTATAAAAAATCGTATTTTTAAATCTTATTCACTTAAATCAGATTAACTTAAATCATTATGTGCCGGGCGGACGCACCACACAAGCACGCACGCACGCAATCACAGACATATAGATAGAAACAGAAAGGACTCTTATACGTAGCATCGGACAGAAAGTTGGAATTTCTATGACACACAATGAGGAAAGAGTGCTTGGAAAATCTGATGCTCATATGACTTACTGAATGTAAGAGGAAGAAAAGAAGACAGTGAATAACCTACCTAACGAGCTTGTGTAAATGAATGACAGGACAGATTAGAAGACATAGCAAGGAGACAAACACTGCCAACAAGTACAAAGGAGAGGAAGTTGTGAAGAGTCATGATCGCTCACGTTCTGAAGGCTCGCAGCAAATAGACGAAACTGATTTGTTTGAATTATGCTCATCTTAGTTATTACATTTTTTTTTAATGACGGTCGTGTATTTTAATTCTTTTCTTTTTTTAAATTATCGTTGCAGTCTGCCCTTTCACGGAATCGGTTCGTCTCCCCCCGCCCCAGCCAGGCTTTTGTAAATATACTGGAATAGTCTGCCGTTGTAACATCAAAGATACTGTCTCCTAGGGCCACCAATGCAAAAGAGATGTACACCAACTGCATGAATTTAAGCTTGCTACTCGATTGGCATCTAGGTCCCACCCGTTTACTGTTGAAATAGATAAATGCAACCGCCACTTCTACTCCAACGGTTTCTTTTCACTTCCTATCTGTGTACTCCCATCCGTTTACTTGTTTCCCTGATAACTACAATCTTTAAAAATTTAAATTCAACGCAAATCGCCATCTTCGATCTTCTTGAATCCCATTCATATTTTGTCCTTTCCTCAATGCTCCCTATCCTCAGTTTTGTCTCTCACTTTCACTCCCCGTAACCCCAATGTACTAGTGACATTCCCGGCTTGCTCGGGGTGAAATGGTGAAAAAAAAAAAAAAAGAAGTCACAACGTTATAGAAATGCTTTTTTCATGTGTCATGTCCTTTTAGGATTTAGGCAATCATGGCTATTCACAATTTCCTCGTGGCTTCTATTTTCGTAGTAAATAGGCAGTTACTGATTGTCTTCTTTAATTTGTCACTCTCTAACTACTATCGGACGGCACGTTCGGAATCTGCCACCATTAGATTGTGTCTCACATGAGCTACTTTATGCTTCATCGATATATAAAATAAATAGTTATTAGAATACAAAGCTTTATAACCTGAATTATGGCAACATCTGTCTGCGCAGTCGGAAATAAAACTAGCTCGTACTGCGCAGATGGAACCAAACGACTGTAATTTGAATGAAATGTCCTGAATTTTGAAGTCTCGAATTAATAGCCACGTTGCTAGTTGTAAGCTCGTCAGAATCTATCATACATATTTATAAGTGCCGTCATTGCTTTGAATACTGCTGCCACACCTGTCCGTTATATATATATATATATATATATATATATATATATATATATAATTATTTATTCGGAAATTATAACATAAATATATTATAAAATCACTACAAAATAGCCATTTTGTTTCAACACATCTAGTGTCTTATCAAGTGATGGTGTTGAATGTAGAATAAAGAGTTTTAAAAGGTTCAAATCAGTCAAACACCCCTCGCTAGGGGAAACGTTGTTACATAAGCTGGAATGACCAATCAAAATACAAGTATATGAGAATTCAAAAAACTTGACAACGAACTTTGGTTATAATAATTATTTAATGCTTTAATGTTATGATTAGACTAAAATAGAATTCATTCTAACTAATTAATATTAAATTATACTATAAAATTAAAAATTAAAAATTACCAATTTTAAATTTAATCAATATTAAGGTTAAAAAATTATAAAATTATTTAAAGAAGAAACTGAGGAAAAAATATATGTTTTGTTATTTATTTTGCTTTTACACACACATACACACACATATATATATATCTGTGTGTGTGTAACTATATATATATATATATATATATATATATATATATATATATATATATATATGTGTAACCTGGATATAAGAGAAATCCGGATATAAGAGAGATTTTCTCTGGTCCCAAATTAGAGCCTGTGTTAATGTATATAAAATAGACCAAGCCCGGATATAAGAGAAACCCGGATATAAGTTAATTCTCCGGTCCGGTCCCATATATCGGTTAATTAAACTCTATATATATATATATATATATATATATATATATATATATATATATATATAAACCACAGGTGGGTTCTCGTGTGTTAACCCGTGGTATGGCTTTCCGGTACCTTTGGAAAGCGCTCGAAAACCACACCACGGGTTAACCCAAGCTAAAACAAGCACAGGGGATGCAAAAATAGGTATGCAGTAAGTATACAATCACTATTTTAATAATGATTTTAAGATTAAGATAAGCAAATCATCGTTCTTCTTCAGCTATGCGCAAAGGGTTACAGAGAATGAGAGTAAGAGTAAACACGGGTGTTTGGGAAAAGGATAAAGAGAAGGACAGGGATCGTGGTCAAGGCATCAGAAGATGTCGATTGACATTACATTTGAATATTTGAAGATTATAGCTATCAGGGAAGCAAGTGACGGGCTTCTTCTCTCTCATCTCCACTGACGAGAGGTGAGAGAGAAGAAGCTATTGGAGTAGAAGAGATGGCTACATTTATTCGTTTCAACAGTGAAAGGGTCGGACCGAGATGCCAACCTTGTAGCTCGCTTAAATTCATGTAGTCTGGGAACTAGAGAAAGCAACTCGTTGGAACAGTTGCCGTGAAAATAGCTATAGAAGAGACAGAGGGACGGCACAGCACGTCTGTGAGAAAGTGACTGTAGACGGGATGCCAGATCAGGACCTATCGCATTGCATATCCGTCTCTGGATTTTGTCGAGGGCCTCGAGATGGACAGCGGAAGCACCAGACCATATATGGCAGCAGTATTCCATGCAAGGACGAATGTATTGCTGGTAGTATTTTTTCCTTCAAAAATATATCGCTGGTAATATTTTTTCCAAAAAATGTATTGCTGGTAATATTTTTTTTTACAAACTATTTCTTGTATTAAAACCTATTCTTACGCCTTCATAGTTTTTTTTTTACCCCAGTTTGGGTGTTAACTATTTGCCCATAGTCGGGAACCTATAGATGCCATCACCCCGAGTCAGAGTGGATCTGGAAACACTAGCAATTAAGAGGTGGTTACTCAAAGCCTCCTGATCAGAGGCCTTGCTGTTGGACGTAGTTTATCGTCATACCAAGGACAGTCATATGGTTTGAGCATATTTTTATTTGGCTTTTTCAGGTGGGGGTGGGGGTTCAGTTTACAACGAATTTACATAACAAATTGGACCCCCTGTCATCTTTTATAAAATTAATAATTTATTTTTACTTTATTTTCATATTGGTGAATTGGAATACTTAAGTAATATAAAAAAAAAAACAAATGGTTATTTCTGATCGCAGTGTCTATTGTCCAATACAGAAATATCCTTAGGTTACATTTTCACGTGGTATGAGCACATACACATTGTTTTAGCTTTCGTCGATGGGTTGGGGGTCAATTTACAATGAATTTACATAAGAAACTGCATTTGGTAATCTGAAGAGTTTAATCTATAATAATATGAAAATAATTATTGTACAACTCGAGAATGAGCATCAAGCCTCATTTAAAACATATTCATAAAGGGAATCAATTGGATGCTCCAGACTTTCGGCCTTGTGCCATATCTAGGCTACGCTTACAAAAATCACTGTAAGGGGAATCGAATGAATTGTTCAACAGAACTCATAAAAACCGATACAGTAAAACCTCGGTTCACGAATTTAATTCGTTCCTGAAGGTCGTTCGTAATTCAAAATGTTCGTAAACCGAAACTATTTTTCCAATAGGAAACAATGTAGAGAAAAAAATCACAGTACAATGAAATTTGGAAAAGAAAAGCACGGCGCAATACACGAATGTATACAACATGGCGGTCGACTCAGAAATGATTCCGTTCGGATTAGCTCGGTCGGCTATGTTGTTCGAGAACCGAAATTTTAATCGATAACCGAGATATTTCCATCACGAGTTTTCTGTTCGAAAACCGATTTGTTCGACATGTGAAACGTTCGGGAACCGAGGTTCCACTGTATTTGCGAAACGTTCTTCTCACTAACGAATGTTACACTCGAGGGGTCAGTAAAGGCTGAGTGGCTACCCGACTGTTTGAGACGTCAACAAGACGGTGTGATAATTTGGGTTGGGATTATAAGTGCTGAATTTGTAGGTCTATGGTGAATTTCAGATTTGATTATGGTTTGGGGAACAAACTGACCACTTTATCAAACGTGTGCCGTTGAAATCCATTTTCCTCAGATATTCATTGGTTTTATTTACCGATTCTAATGGAGAATTGTTGCGCATCAAAATATTCTTTCTGAAAGCATTTAGTTTCTTGGGTTCTAGGTGTGCCTTAAAAAAGATCAATGCTTGTTGTGGGCTTGGAAAATTTGACAATCACAGAATAAAATGAAAGCAAGACAGACAGTGAAAAGCAGAGTATAACGTCCCTATCGAGTTTTTGTAAATGATTTGGCAGAATAGTGATTAGGAGAGATAACAAAAAGAAATTTACCAAGAGATAAAAATAATATAAAGTTGGGGAGAGCCGTGATCGCCCACGTCCAGAAATGGCACATAGATGAAGAAGAACGAGCTTGTGTAAATGGTAGACAGAACAAGGATTAGAAGAGATAGCAAAAGACAAAATAGTTGCTACAGAGGAAAGGAAATTGTGGAGAGCCTTGATCGCCTACGTCGTGAAGGGACAAGACATATAGAAAAAGAACAACAACAAGCTTGTGTAAATAGATCAGAGTACAGAGATTAGGAGAGATAGCAAAAAAAAAAGACAAACTAGGGATATAATGAACCGGAAGCTGTGGCGAGCCATGATCACCCACGTCCTAAAGGGACACGTCACATAGAAGAACAACATCAAGCTTGTACAAATGGATAACAGTACAGGGATTAGGAGAGATAGCAAAAAGACAAACTTTACTGAGGAATATAAAAAACCGGAAGCTGTGGCGAGCCTTGATCATCCACGTCCTGAAGGGACACGGCACATAGAAGAAGAACAACAACAAGTTTGTATAAATGGATGACAGTAGAGGGATTAGGAGAGATAGCAAAAAAGACAAAGTTTACTGAGGGATATAAAGAAGAGGAAGCTGTGGCGAGCCATGATCGCCCACGTCCAGAAGGGACAAAGAAGTGCAGAACGTAACACCCAAGCTAGCTAACTTAACTGCTTACTAAATAGCGGAGGAAAAAATTGAATAAAATAGAAGAATGTTTCATTGAAACATCCTGACATAAATTCACAGTAATTATTTTGTTTCTTTAATAAACATCTAAGTAAAAAAAAAAAAAAAACTTCACATAAATACAGCCCTCTGGTGCGCACGATGAATAAACGTTGAAATATTCGAAAAATCGATTTTAAAATATTGATTTACCAACAAGCATGTTTTTCGAAAGGAAGTTAATCTGTATTGTAAAAGATGAGCTCATTTTCTGTCTCTCATGTACTGTCTCCGTGTAATATTCCCAAGCGTGTATATAATGTATATGTCGATGTTGTGATTTATATTGAAACTATGCTGATTGGACCTTACTTACAATTCAAGGGTCATAAACGGTTTTGAATTCAGAATTGTCTTTCTTCTATACTGGCTGCCAACCAGCGCTAATTACACTAGAGCTATATAGTGGACCTAACAGTTCAAATATGTGACTTACCAAGGTCACATACGGTTTTGAATTCAGAATTGTCTTTCTTCTATACTGGCTGCCAACCAGAGCTAATTACACTAGAGCTATATAGTGGACCTAACAGTTCAAATATGTGACTTACCAGGGTCACATACGGTTTTGAATTCAGAATTGTCCTTCTATACTGGCTTTTTACGAAATTTAACCCGTAGTTGGGGAAGAAGTGATAGATTCACTCCTGTGCGAAAGTGAATGTACAGATCTCGATCGGTATTCGAACTCGGCTCGACGATTTATCGTTCCAAGCCGCTAAACATTATACTACCTGCACACAAACTGTAAAAGATTACATGGTATTGTTCTGAAGACAATGATGTTGAAGACACATAAGCTATAGAACACGTGATTAGAACTACAAATGTTAATTAAGGTCTTTTTTTTTTCTTTTTTGCTATGCACATATTTGTAATAGCAAACAGGAACACTAATCTGAAGAGTCCTAATAGGAATTCTTGTTGTAATTGTTCTACAAATAGTTATTTGGAAACACTAAAGCGTAAGGAGGATGCTGACGCTGTCAGAACTTGTAGATGGCTCAAAGAATAAAGAATAAAAAATAAAGAGAGAGTAGGAGAAAAACGACCGGAAGAAGACAGACGGTAACACGGAAGGGGAGGGAAAATAGAAATCTTTATTTATTTGTTCGTAGTTCGAGTAATATTTGTTGTCGTCTCTAAATCTTACAATGAAGTTAACCTACACGAAGAAAATGTCTGGTTTGAATCCAATTAAAACACGATATTAATATACATCGATAGGTCAACCATTGTCGAGATAAGCGAGTTAGTGCAGACTCCATGATCTTGTCAAAGGCTGCATAGTATGTGATACGCCAGAGCTACATACAGTTTTTGAATTCAACATTTTCCTTCTAGACTGGTTGTCAACCATATCTAGAGGGTCCTGTCCACTCTGCTATTTAATCCATACCCGAGATGGATTCATACACTCCCCAAGGATATTTGTGCAAAAATAAATAAAAGGAGCTCGACTGGAATTCGAACACGGCTCTTCGATTTCTCAAACTCGACCATATTAATTGTTTAAAAGCAGAGACTTTAGGATTGTTAAGGTTTTGAAATCTTAAGTTAATTCTTTCTTTATACATATATATTATATTAAGTCTTTTGTTTGAGTATCGTTTTTTTTTTGTCGATATTTCTGAGATGAGGTATTATGTACACTATTTACATTACTCGGACTAATGTCCTCATTGTTAAGGTTTTGAAATCTTAAGTTAATTCTTTGTTTATATATATATTATTAAGTCTTTTCTTTGAGTATCGTTTTTGTGTCTATATATCCGAGATAAGATATTATGTACACTATTTACATTATTCGGACTATTGTCCTCATCTTTGTCGCCATATTTATTACAAAGTTTCGGCCGCTGTATGCTCCGGCTTTCTTCAGGTGATTGGAATGTCGAACTGAACCCTTTATTTGTCCTCAAGAATACAGGGCACAGTGGATAACGGCATTGGTTAGATCCAGCGACAGGACCCAAAGAGTGGGAGTTCAGTACCCGGTTAAGGCAGTGGAGAACTTGGAGATGGGAATTAACAGGAGATAACTGATAACTGGCATGCATTAGACAGGGCACGTGGAACTAGAACAGTCTACCCCAGTGCGCGAAATAAAGGGTTCAGTTCGACATTCCAACCACCTGAAGAAGGCCGGAGCGTACAACGGCCGAAACGTTGTAATAAATATGGCGACAAAGATTAGGACAATAGTCCCAATAATGTAAATAGTGTATCGTTTTTTTTGTTTGATTATCTTCAATCGTCTCAGTCATTATCAAGAACTGGATGTTGTCAGTATCGTAGCCAAAACATGAACTTTGGACAGTTTATCCACAATTTTGATCCGGGCGTGCAACAACTTATTCAAAAATTGGGGAAAAAATATTATGAACCCATTTCGTCTCGCCGCAGTTATGAGTAACTAGCAGGGCAGATTGGGTTCTCTAGCCTTGGTTGGGTACCAGTTTGGGAGAAGGACAACCCTAGACTCAAAACCTACTTGCTACAGAGACCGCGGTGGGAATGTAGAGCTATACTCCACAGGGAAATCTAATGGTACTGAGGAGGGGAGGATTTTACGGAATTCAGCTGAGTGAAGGAGTTTTATGAGCATCCGTTGTTCAACATTTAATTCGAGTATTTGACAATCACAATCAAATACTTGGTTGGTTGATTTTCTTTAGAGGCATATCAACACCTCTATGGCGAAATCTAAATATTTTGAACACAATTATATGGCTTTAACTAAATATATACAATAAATAGGTATTGTTGGTAATTTTACTATAAATAGGTATTAATGGTATTTGTTTTATTTAAAAGAACCGCAGTATTTTAGACAGCATTTGATGTTAATTCTGGGTATGACGATAAACTACATCCAGCAGCAAGGACTCCGTTCAGAAGATTGGAGGTTTTGAGGAGCCTAGAACCATCTTTTAATTGCTGCTGTTCCCAGATCCACTTTGACTCGGGGTGGTAGCACGTATTAGGATCCCTGCTACGAGCAAATAGTCAACCCCCAAACTGGGGCCAAAACACTGTGAAAGTATTAAAAAGAAATACAGTAAAAATACCAGCAATACATTTTCATAGTAATAAAAATTACCAGCAATACATTTTTTGTAAAATAAATTACTAATGCTCCCAAGAAAATTAAATTTCGGCATTTAATTACCCAATATGCCGGAAAATAGACCAAACCAAACCCAGCCATTCCCACAACAAACCGTAACCGCCACGGCCCGCTCTACAGATTAATATCAAATGCTGTTTAAAATACTGTGGTTCTTTTGATAAATCCAAGCTCACTACAATCTTAACCTGTTCAAGTTTAGGGTTAACCCTTGTCTTCACCCCTATCCGTATAAACTGCCTGTTACCGTAACTACGGCGAATGGCCCCCGAAGCTTATACAGAGTGAACGACACTGTAAAAAAAAAAAAAAAAAAAAAATTCAATACGTTCCTCTATGATGGCCATAAGGTTGACGACAGGATTTAGGTTAAGTGACTTTCCTGACAATATGCAAAAAACTGATTTGTTTCTTAATAGTCTTTTCCAGTCTGTCACCCTGTCGGCTGGGGCTTCGGAATACGTCGACTGCACCCCTGCAGAGGTGTACCAACCCCCAATAAGGCGTCTTAGGTATGACAATAAACTAAATCCGGCAGCGGGACCTCTGGTCGGGAGATATCGAGGAGCGTTGAATTGATTGCTGTTGTTCCTGGGTCCGCCCTGATCCGGAGTGGAGGCACCTGTTCGGATCCCAACTGTGGGAAGGTGGCTGGCCCCCGGATTGGGATCAGAGCACTGTGAGAGTGTAAAGGTGGGTTTTTGTAGTGGGAATGCCGGCGTTACATTTTTGAAAAAGAAATTATTACCAGCAGTTTTTTTGAAAGGGAAAAATTATTACCAGCAATACATTTTTGAAGAAAAAAAAATTGCTAGCAATACATTTGACTCTCGACAAACACCCTCTTTACAAAAATAAGTCAATGAAACCTGGTCTAGAAACTGATTTCTTTCAAAGAATAAATATTCTATTCATACGAACCTATCCTAAAAATCTTGTCGGTATTAGATAACCCATTGAGGTGTTGCTATGCCGTAAAACAAAATAAACCAAACAAAACTAAACCAAAGAATACATATTCTATTCATACAAACCTTTCCTAAAAATCTTGTTGGCATTAAATAACCCATTGAGGTGTTGATATGCCGTAAGACAAAATAAACCAAACCAAACTAAACCAAAGAATACATATTCTATTCATACGAACCTCTCCTAAAAATCTTGTTGGCATTAAATAACCCAATGCGGTGTTGATATGCCGTAAAACAACATAAGCTAAAAAAAAATGTTTCCAGTCTGTGCGTGGCTCCGAACACATCACATCGAAACCGTTTACTTAACCACGAGTCAGTTATAAACTCCAGAAAAAGGGGTCAAATAATTTCAATTGTGCGCAGCTTGTGTGACAATCTAACAGTCAAAACGTCAGAAAAATCTGCGATGATCACGCTAGGTTCAATCAAGACAAGTATACAAACTCCTTTCGACAAGGAAACATTCAACTGCAAAAAGCCATTATATTCTGCATTTATAAGACGTCCTTTAAAGCTGTTGATTTACACGCATGCTCAGAAATCATTGTGCTAAGAAAACTGCTAATTTTGTCCGTATATGAATATGATGTAGATTTTTATTTGTTCATATGCATGTATGGACTGAAAATATTTGTCACTAAAAATATACTTCAAGGAAGCTAGTAAAAATAGTCAGAAACTGAAATTAGTCATGTATTTGCGCTTACTCTTGAACCAACAGTTTCAAAACAATTAGTGAACTTATGGACTCGGTTTAAAAATATTGGTTGCCAAGAGACAAAGGGGGACAACCCACAAGTACAACGCTATCATTTAATTTTCATAAAGAATAAATAAAATTTACAAAAAATACATATGGAAAAAACGTACAATTAAAATTTTTGTGGAAAAATGTGTATTACAATGTACATGTACTGTACGATTATAATATAATAATATATTATAATTTTTTTATTTATTTTTAAATAATTGGTTGATATTTTTAAATAGTTTACTGCACGATTTACACATTATAGTTCAAAAGCACCATAGTGTATTGCATGCAGTTCACTATATTAAGAGCAATTGTTTGTGTTCACCAGATAATTGTTCGAATCTGCCAATAATTGCTTCTGCATCCATTTCATCTAACAATTCCTTTTCAATGGATGATATGCATGATTTCAAATTCCCCTCAGAGAACGAATTTCTTAATCTTGTCATTTGGAAATGTCCTCTCAAGCTGGACTTGAGTAACTGATAGTGTGCAGATGTCTTTATAATGTTCTTGTTCCTTTTTATTACTAAAACAGTTGCCTGTGTTTGTTTCTTAATTTTTATTTGATATAAGGGGCCTACTCCATCAAGTGCCCATTTGCCATCGGGCAAGCTGACACCCTGTCCAGTCCGCCAGTGAACGCAATAATCATATGAGATTTGAAGATGCTCTATGCTTTATTATAGTTGGAGGCTTATTATTATAGGAAAATGATATCGGAATTTGAAAAGACCTACCAAAAAATCTTTTAAAAGCCTTACGTATTGTTATACTATACGGTAGCAAGGCCTCTAATAGGGTGAGTTGAGGTTTTGAGGAGTGTGGAACCATATCTTAATTGCTGTTATGGTCACAACTATCGGCAAACAAGGAACCCCAAACAAAAGCAAAACACTATGAAAGTATAAAAACTAATTTTTTAAAGTAAAAATACCAGTAATACATCTTACTTATTATAAAACGCAGATTGTGCGCGCGCGCGTGCGTGCGTGTGTGTGTGTGTGTGTGTGTGTGTACGTTTATATATTGGATCGGATTTTCTACATTTTTCAACCGATTTCAACAAAACTTCACAGGACTGCGTAAAACTACCTTGAGGTGATTCTGACAGTGCCAAAAATTGGGAAAACACAATTGTTTTTGCACGAAATCAATTTGAAAACACGATAAAACACCATTCCGTCGCCAGAATGAAAGGGGGACAACTCATATCGAGTTATACTTATTATAAAACCCAGGTTGTTTGTGTGTGTGTTCGTTTATATATATAACTTCACTTTTTTTTGGCAGGTAGTTTTCTTATTGTCTTGCACACACTTTTTTCTTTATTTTTACATTCAGAATGCTTTAAAATTTCCATTTACAAGACAATTGTTTATAATAAAATTCTATTCAATCGGTAGACTCATAACGATTGAAAACAATGTTTTTATTTGAATTTGGGTTTGACCAATTCGTAAGAAAAAAAACTAATTAAGACATGCGTGTCCGTCAACCTTAAACAATAATCTTTGTCAATTTTATTTTTCAGTCTTTATGATGGTCGATACTTGATCTATCTCTTACTGTTACCTCCCCGGGCAACACCGGGCTCTACTGCTAGTTTTGATATAAAAAATAGCAACCATACATATTTATAGTAGAATTGCCAGTAATACGTTTTATTTGTAGTTGAAGGCATACAATTATGTTATAAATATATTTAGTTGAAGCCATAAAATTTAGATTAAATAACCCATAACGGTTGATATGCCAAGAAGAAGAAGAAGAAGGAGGAGAAGGAGGAGGAGGAAAAGAAGAAGAAGAAGAAGAAATTGTGTTCTTTCTCTATCCAAACGCCACCTCTCAGGGTACAATTATCTTTGACCATAATTTTTTTCTATTGTTGATAAAAAATAAATCAAACTTTCAATCAGCCTTGCTGACTAGCAAATAGTACAAGGTTAGAATTTATTAGTACAGAGTGAGTATTAATTAGTGAGTAGACTGTAAGAGATACAATGAAATAGATTAACTAGTGAATTGCATGTGCAGAGATTTCGCATCGGACTGACATAAGTTTTACGAATAGTCATGAAGAAACCTAGTTGAGTAAAACTAACAAAAGCAACTGGCAAAACATTTACATGTTGTATTTATTTATAGACAATAAGTTGTTTTACGAAAAGTAGGAACATCTATATCGCTACAATAGTATAAAAGTTACTCTATTATAGGTAATATTACAGGTCATTGTCAAATATGCTGGTGAAACGGCCAGCTTATTCTATAGCTCCGGCAAGTAGAAAACTCCTTCTGTCATATTTTATCGTTACAAATGTCAGATTAGACCAAACATTGAGTATTGCCACCATATTTAGTCTGGGGTTGCTCAGTTCTCCCTTTCCAGCATTAATAAAGTTCAAAAATGCTCTTCTGGGAGTGAGTGATTTATTTTCCACTCTACAATCTCTTTCACACATACGCATCGATGCAAGCCAAAAGCTACTATGTCGCTGTTTCCGTTACAAATGTTCGGATTAGCTCTATTTTTTTTATTGATTAATTGGTTTTCTACGGTTTACCAATCTTTGAAGGTTATTTAAAGCCGGCAATATTTTAAGCTGTAAGAATATTAAGAATATTTTTTTTTTAAATCATAAGGGCTTCGTGATACAACTCTTACTAATTAACCCATAGCTGGAGGAGAAGAAGTAGATTCGTTTATTATTATAAACAGAGCATTTACTTAAATATTTGTATCTATAAAAAGAATGTATAAACATAAAAAGATGTCTTAAAATAATTGTCGGACTTTGTCCATTTCATAATATGTGTATATGTACATATATTTGTGATTTTTTGAAGCTTAAACAATTTTTCTTGTGGTATTTTCACCTCTGTCTTTTCCAGACTAAATGGGTCTAACCATTTACGAAGCTGAACTCAAGCAAGAACACCATTTCCACAAGCAAGATTCGTGGCAGATCAGACCAAGTAAAAGATAAGGTATAAACTTATAAACCCATCTCTAAGCTTGCCCATGTTTCTCCCTTCTTTTTTAAATATTAATCTGTAACTGACACATTAACTGCTAAATACATCAATATTTGGCAATCTCTCATTCTGTACCAATATATGTGTATATGTACGTAAATTTGTGATTTTTTTGAAGCTTAAACAATTTTCCTTGTGGTATTTTTACCCCTGTCTTTTCGAGACCAAATGGGTGGCCTTACAAATCCCATAGTATATAAACATCACAAAGAGTTCAAACAAAGATTTGGGTGTTAACTGAACCGTGTTCTTGACATAATTTCTTAAAAACGCCCGGTTCAAATTTAAAATGGCGGAACGTATATGGATATGAGCGGGAAAGTGTGCACAATTATTTGCAATTAAATTCTATCTTCATCTTGGGGTGATTGACTTACAACCCAGCACAATCTAAAGTGTACGTTACCGATAAAGGTTTCTTTTTTTTTTTTCTTTTTTTGGTCTACTGATGTTAAATAACTATTGGTTGTTGTCAAGGTCTTGAAAAAGTGTAAAATATGAGGACAGAAACCATCTGTTGCCACTGACGCATGATTCTCTTTTGTTTCCGTAAATGATTGTAGTAGCACGAACACTCCAAACAAAACATATATATATATATATATATATATATATATATATATATATATATATATCATTAACTTCACTAATCTGTTTTTTGTATGAATGATTCATGTAATATAAATTGAACTTCACCACATATTTGATTTAAAAAGAACTGATCCGACGTGCAACTTTCGGGATAATAGCTGCGACATTGCTCTATTTATTGAACAATTTAGTTCATACCACATCGACTGAAAAAAAAAAAAAAAAAAAACTACGACAGCAAAAGAATTCTCCAATTACCATATTAGTAAAAAAAAAACGCACTCTCTTTTAAATTTTCAAAAAATTCAACCTTAGCGTTGCGACCGCACGCTCCAAAATTTCTTACAGTTAACAATAACACATTTCTGAAAAAAACATATTTCCATTCACATCTAATCTTTCGTGTCCCCTTATTACCTGAATGCATTTAAAAAACAAAAAAAAAAACAAACAAACAAATCAATTTCCATGCCAGATGATGTTTGTATGAACAGATGAAAGTACTAGCAAAAAAAGACCTTATACAAGTTGAATTTAGTAAAAACAGGGATCATAACATTCATCTAGAGGTTCGTGGGTTAATGTAATTTTAATAAATTTGTTTGCGAGATGTTTTCTCGCCATTTATATCATTGACGTCACTAATCTGTTTTTTGTATGAATGATTCATGTAATATATATATATATATATATATATATATATATATATATATATATATATGTGTGTGTGTGTGTGTGTGTGTATATATATATATATATATATATATATATATATATATATATATATATATATAGTTGTAGAGTGGATAAATGAAACGGCCAAATATAAAGCAGGCGTATACGCGTGTACTGGTGTGCATACGCAGGCAAGCAAATAAATAATCGTTAAATTTATGCATGAGGTGTAAACGTAATAGTGCTCAATGCGGTAATACAGAGCAAAGATATGTATTCATTAGTACATATACGCGTACCTACGTTTTGGGCGTACGACTATAGTTTCGCTGAGTGGTGTTCCCCGTTCGTCAGGCACGGGGTCTATGTTGACGGAACTTAGACCCCGTGCCTGACGAACTGGGAAACCACCAGCGATGCTGTAGTAGCACGCCAAAAACGATGGTACGCGTATATGTAATAATATATATATATATATATATATATATATATATATATATATATATATATATATGTGGACACTTCGACGTTGAGTAATGGTTAGCAAGCTTGTTTGTCTTGCTAGGTCAATTACGACTGAATAGTGAGTACAATCCTCACCGGGCGCTCCATTCTTTCCGCCTTGTATCACATTTAAGCTATGGTTAGAAAATCACCATACAATATACATTCTATATATATATATATATAAGACAAAAGGAACTCTTATCTTAGCCGACGCGTTTCGTACTCTGATGGACTTTATCAAGGCAATTGTAAGGATTTTATTTTGCCATAACTATTTATAAAGAAAAGTAAACATGCTGTTAGCTTTTCAAAATTATTAAATTTAAGAGACGCCCATAAATATTCATCAAGTTAACTGAAAAGTTAGGTAAATTATGAAGGATTTGAAGTTATATAATTCAATGTTTAATATACGAAAACGAAAGTGAGTAAATAATGGTCTTGCTGATATGCAATTAATATTTAAATTATTTTAGTATAGCATAAATTTATGTCAAGCTTACATTATTCGGACTATTTTCCTCATATGTGTCGCCATATTTATTACAACGTTTCGGTCGATGTACGCTCCGGCCTTCTTCAGGTGGTTGGAATGTCGAACTGAACCCTTTATTTCGCTCAATGGGGTAGTCTGTTCTACTTCCACATGCCATGTTTAATGGATGTCAGTTATCAGTTATCTCCTGTCAATTTCCCTCTCCAAGTTCTCTACCGCCTTAAGCAGGTATTGAACTCACACTCTTTGGGTGCCATGGCACAGTGGATAAAGGCGTTGGTTAGATCCAGTGTCAGGACCCAAAGAGTGTGAGTTCAATACCTGCTTAAGGCGGTGGAGAACTTGGAGAGGAGAATTAACAGGAGATAACCGATAACTGACATCCATTAAGCATGGCACGTGGAACTAGAACAGTCTACCCCAGTGAGCGAAATAAAGGATTCAGTTCGACATTCCAACCACCTGAAGAAGACCGGGGCGTATTTACTCCAGTGCCAATTTTACCTATAGTCTTAGCAGGGCTTGAGCGTGATGGCCTTGTGTCAGATTGTTGATCACTCTAGATAAGACGCTCTCTTTCAGAAACTGTAACTAAGGTCTGGTCAGCATAGTGGCAGTATAAACCACAGGTAGGCTCTGTGGGTGTTGAGCAAACACAAATGTGCCTGAACAAGCGTCATCAATAGGGATAGGCTAGCCTCCAATACGAGTGACCAGCTATTATTATAACAGAAATAACAACTCAGTTTCGTGTACCCATTGAAATAACGTTTATATAGTAATAAAAAAAGATGTCATATGTAAACAAAACATTTTTCCGTGTCTACTTGAACAAAGCGTTATTACAACGTATTTTTACAATTAATTACCCTTATTATTTATCATAATATTTGGCCAAAAATAATCGCTCGTTTTCTGCTTGTTTTTCTTTATTTTCATTTCTGTGATCACTAAACAAATAAACATTGCCTTATCCGCCGACATGCCCAATTGCAATAATTAAAGTGCGTAACGTAATTCAAAGATATGTCGAATCTACTGCAATGGGTGCGTCCACTTCTTATCCTACGTTTACGCTAAACCTTTTCTCTCAGGTATCTTGCGGACTGATCCTCCGGGACGTGGACGGTGATGGCTCTCCACAATATTCTATCCTATGTAGATCTTCGTATAGTTTCTTCTTTAGCCATCCTTAACAAAATCGTTGAAAAAGATACACCACTATCTTTCACAAAACTCACAAAAAATAAAGAAAAGGAATCTGTGGAGAGCCATGATCGCCTCCGTCATGTAGAGACATAGCATAAAAAAAACTGATTAGGGTTTGATCGCCATTAGGTGTGCCGCTATAGTTAGAAAAACGAAGTGTAGTAAATACTAAGAAAGACGTCTACCAATTGTTAACCAACTTGTTTTGCACACCAATTATCACGAGTGTTTAGAATGGTCTTTCTCCATTTAGGAAACTTGAATTTATTGAGGCCTTGTCCCAGACTAAGGTATATATATATATATATATATATATATATATATATATATATATATATAATAATACCTCACGCCGACAGTACAGTTCGGAGTTTCATGCTCTATGTAATCATCAGGTACTGTCGGCGTTGGCTATTATGTATATTTATTAATATATACTTAACAGCTCTGATATTTAGTATTGGGCGCTGTTTTTTTACACCGAAGGATATATATATATATATATATATATATATATATATATATATATATATATATGTGTGTGTGTGTGTGTGTGTGTGTGTGTATTGGTATTTGAACACTGATACGTACATTTATATTTATCCATTTGAGTATATTTATTTATTTATAGTTTTGTATATATATATATATATATATATATATATATATGTGTGTGTGTGTCTCTCTCTCTCTCTCTCTCTCTCTGTGTATGTATTTGGACACTGACACGTACATTTATATTTATCCATTTGAGTATGTTTATTAATATATATATATATATATATATATATATATATATATAATTATTTATTTTAAAATATGATTCCAGTGTTGGAATCATATTTTTAAATAAATAATTATATTTATGCTCTACTTTTATATCGAGCACTGTTTTTAAAAATAATAACAAAAATACTAAAGAACTTTGGATTATTTACCTAACGAGTTCTTTCCTATTTTCTATATATTTTACACACACACACATACACATATATATATATATATATGAATAAATATATATACACACATATATATAATATATATATATATATATATATATATATATATATATATATATATATATTCAAAGGAATCATTGAATTTTTAAATTATTATTCTGTACGCGAAACGTTATTTTGTGGACACTTATGTATGAGGAGAGGTTGTTTATTTATTTATTTAACAGTGTAAATTTCGTCTACCGGTTTACACGTTTCAGAGACTTAATAAAAAGAATGTGCTCTCCGGCTAAGTTCGAACCTGCGTTCTCAAACATCTTCCGCGGCTCATATCGGGTTGGGCTATAATCCCTTAGTTGCATCTTCGAGCAGAGTGCGACGCAGCTGAGGGAAAAAAAAAAAATATTGAGAGGTGCCCGGTCCTGGGGAATAGCTGCCCGGTCCTGGGGAATAGCTGCCCGCGGCTGTAACCTCCCACCAACCTTCATGGCTCTAGAGAGGCGCGTCAGTAGTCATATCAATGCCAACACAACCGACAATTGCGGGCGGTGGGAAAAATTTCTCCCTGATCCGAGTATACGCACTCTAGTTGCCCACATTAAACCTTACCTTGGGTCACACCGCGTCTCAGTGGGGACTCTGGGTAAATACTATTAGCGTTTTCCAGCAGGTTCGAACCCTGTCGGAGATCACATCATCTTTATTAAGTATCTCAAATATGCAAATTGGTAGACGTAATTCACACCGTTTAAAAGACCCCACCAAAAAAAAAGCAAGAAACACGGGGTCTACTGAAACATGGGTAACCACTAAATAACGTAGTTATATATATATATATATATATATATATATATATATATATATATATATGTGTGTGTGTGTGTGTGTGTGTGTGTGTAGAAATGTAAAGAAAAGAACAGATTTAGAATCCACAGTTCTTTAGCATTTACTTTTTTAAATGCAACGTAGACCATATATATTGTTGTGATGATATAACCCAACTTCCCCATTCACGATAATGGACGGACTGGTTGCCGATTAAGTACGACCACAGCGGACAGTCAACGGTCTTCGTTTGTTACCACCTGTTGAGGTTAGCATACTCCCGACTCTGTCTCTGTATTGACATACCTACATCCGATTATAAACCTATTATTGAAAACCAACACTCGGGTTTACTTTGTTTATTATATCTTGTACGAGATATAACATATATGAAATGGACAAATTCCGACAATTATTTTAAGACATTTTTATGTTTATACATTCTTTTTATAGATACAAATATTTAAGTAAATGCTCTGTTTATAATAAACAGTATTAACGACATTTACATTTGATACGCCATGAGCAGATATGAATGTACGTGAGAGATTCATGGAAAATTAAAGTTTAAAGACAGTAAAATCGACCTTGTCAACCGAACGCTCCTCTGTGGCCGAAGCGGTTGAAGGCACGTCAGGCTATATGACGGTTCCGTATAGGATACAGATTCGATCCCTCTCGGAAGACGAAAATTTTCTATGAAAGTTTCTCGGACGTTCAGGCCGGTAAATGTTGTTTAATACTGTTTATTAAAAACAGAGCATTTACTTAAATATTTGTATCTAAAAAGAATATATATATATAAAATTTTTGTTATAAGAGATTGTAATAAATTAATATTAATATAAATAATTAATCTCTTATAATAAAAATAATAATATATTGCTCTACTTTGTATTGAGCACTTTTTAAAAGTAAAAATGCTACGAACAGTGGATTTTACTCCATCTGTTTTTTCTCTCATTTATTATCTATATACATACATATACATATCTACATATGTATATATACATACAGTGTAACCCGGATATAAGAGAAACCCGGATATAAGAGAAATTTTCTCTGGTCCCAAATTAGAGCCTGTGTTAATGTATATAAAATAGACCAAACCCGGATATAAGAGAAACCCGGATATAAGAGACTTCGTCTCCGGTCCCGACAACTCTCTTATATCCGGGTTACACTGTACATACATACATGTGTGTGTGTGTGTGTGTGTGTGTGTGTGAAAAACGAACATGCATAGCATATGTCTCAAAGTTATGCTAAACTTTGAAAATATCCACTAATAATCAGAGCTTACCAATTCGGCACATGGACATATGTATGGGTCACCCAGCGGAGATCAAAATCTGCAGGTGTAATGGCATGCGGGACTATTTTAATTGTTGCTCCTTACTTACTAAGATTTTTAGTTTAGTCTGGCACAAGGCCATAAATATTGTGCATCCATTGAAGAACGAACTGAATTGTATATATTCAGTTTTTTTGTATGTTACAATGAGTGATTATGATACATGCGCCAGACTAATTTGTGCTAAAATGGCGAGTTATGGAAAAAAGAAGCAACACATATTCGAGCTGACTAAAAAAAAGAAAAAAGTACAATAATTTGTGGGCGAATTTTAATTTTAAAACGTTTTGAAATAGGGGTCTCTTATATCCGGGTTACACTGTATACAGAGGAAAAAGCGGTTGCACTAAAAACTTTTCAGATACGGTTTTTAGGGGCACAAAAATTGTTTTATATTTATATTTTAAAAAAAAAAGATCAATTCGTAAAAATGTAATCATTACTGAAAAATGTTTTAAATGTGACACGGCGTCATACTTTCTATCTTGGGTGTAATAAACGAAATATTTTCTGCAAGTTCACCCCTCCCCGTTTTTTACCCTTTGAATAAAACAGTAAACACCGTTTCTCCGAACGAAATATAAGAAGCATGGAGTACTGTCACATGTGTCTGAATGTGGGTGTGCATTTTGTGAGTCACCATCGACTCATGGACGTAATGTTTGTCATAGAGAAAGCTACAAGGGCGGTTAACAAATATCAGGAATTTGCCTTATACCGGACACAACCTAAATGCCGCACACATTCGGCTATTATTTGTAAGAAAAAAAAAAGAGATGTATAAAGAAAATAGCCGCTATTTTCTTTACACTATTTTTCTTACAAATATTTATTTGGTAATTTTCCTTACGATGACAAGTGGGGTATACCACGAGATAAAAAACAAAAAATGTGAGGGCTAAAATAAAAATCAGATATCAAGTTTTAGAGAATAGATCCATAATTTTAAATTCTTTCCCTTTTCATCATTCCAATCAATGTATTCAGTTTGAAATATTACAGCCAAGTATTTTTTTTGCTAAATGGAAATATTTTAATTTAAATTTAGGAATTTTTATTAGCTTGCACTTAAAACTAAAATAAAAGCTTCAAGAAAGATTTTTTTTAAATGCATTTTATTTTTATTTTAAAAAAGTAAACCTTTGATATCGCTTCTTTTTTTTTGTGGGTACCATAATATTTTTTGATCCATTTTTAAATGCTAACTAAAAAAATGCATACATTATTTATTTCTCTTTGGCCGTGTGCTTATTTTCTTGACTGAAGTCTATAAACTTTTTCCGCATCAGTGTAACCCGGATATAAGAGAAACCCGGATATAAGAGAGATTTTCTCTGGTCCCAAATTAGAGCCTGTGTTAATGTACAGACCAAACCCGGATATAAGAGACTTCTTCTCCGGTCCCGACAACTCTCTTATATCCGGGTTACACTGTATAAATAAAAAGAAAAGAAAAGTTTTTGAGCCGAGTTTCTGGAAAGAAAAAAACGGCATCTTTATCAAATAAAGATTTTTATTTAAACAAACATCTCGGCTCAACAGCATTGTCATCATAGATTGAAGCTGAGAAGATAAATTTAGTCTGCTTAGTTTACTTTAGTTCACAGTTTCTGCAAAAAAAAAGGGGGTATGTTAAATTTCCCCAACCTGCCCTAAAGCGCCGTGGGTGTATTAAAAAAAAAAAAAAAAAAAAAAAAAAGAAACCCTTCTTTAGGATGAATTGTTAATGATGACACAATGGATATTTTAAAAGTAAAATAAAAATGGACTACCATCCAGTTAAAAAAAAATGTTTAAGAAAGAGAAAAAAAAATTCTATAAATTATTTAATCTGTGGCTTTCTTTTAATGGGGCGTGTTTAAAAAAAGTGGAAAGACTTTTTTTTTAGGCACTTCTATCGTTGAAGAAAATCTAGGATAAGTGTCCGGCTAAAACGGCAACTTTCTTTCGCCGACTTTTTGTAATACACCAAATAAAAATAAAATATATTAATTAGTTCGTACATTACGAGCTAGTAATCATGATTTTTTAGCTTTATCCAGGTTCAAGCAAATTCATATTGTTTCATTGGGCGATTTAACTAAGGATTACTTTTTTTCATAAGACGATTAGTATCAAAATATAAAACTAATTTATAAATGCCTACTACTACTACTTTAAATGTTTAGCTTTGAAAACCGATTTGAAATTTGAAAATGGTATTGTGGATTGTAAAATGCTTTATGAAACTATAAAAAAATGGATCGCGGTAATAAAACTTTTTTTTCTAAATAATAAGTCTTCTTCTTACTAAGTCTCACGAACGGATTTAAAACGAGATATGAAAAAGGAGGATTTATTTAGCGATTTAAATTAATAAATGCATGACCTACGTTAATCATTTATTGAACCGTAACGTATCATTTTTTTTCTAAAGTGTCAATAGACAACCAAAATATATTATTCATTAACGAAAGAGGGGATTTAGTCTTCAATAATGAATAATGCAAATTAGAATCTGACAGGGCGGTAGAAGAACTGTGACAACCACAACATTCATGGAAGACAGAAAGAAAAACAAACTAAAAAACATCGTGTTCGAGTTTAGAATTCGGGTATTTAAATCACTTGTGGTACACCAACCGATTTTCAGTAAATAATGTATTCTAGTTTCATAACTGCTACCAAAATAGCATTTAAAATTAAACAAAGCTACGTGAACAACAAGTTGATTTTATTTTTATTTTATAAGAATACGTAAAAAAATTCACTACATTGTACTGGATAATTGTTTTTTTGATAATGTGGACAAATAGTAATGACATCTTTTATAATTTCTGTTCAGAGAGAAAAAACTAAGGAAAAAAGGGGTCCTGATAAATTAAAAAATATACTATTATTTTTATTCATTTCATCGGTTAAACCGAACCTTTTTCCCAACAGTGACAGATGAATTCCCGCCTTGAATCTTCAGGAATGAAGTTAGGAAACGTCGCCATTTTTTCGCATCCACAACAGAACAGAACAACACGTGACTTATTAATGTCACATTCACGGACATTATATAGGGACTTACTAAGTTTAGATGTGGCACAAGGCCGGGAGTATAGTGCACCCACTTAAGAATTAACCTCTCTATTCTGTTGTAATTGATCTCTAGCTAAACAAACTTGCTAAGCTAATAATACACCACGCCGAAAACTGCTATCGACGTCTTTACCAAATAAGCCGCAGTAAACAAACCGCACTTTGATTTGTTCAAGTTCAATGGGTATTTATTTATTTATTTACTTACATATTCAACAATGTATACCCAAAGAAAAAGATTATTGTTGATAGTAAAAACAAGAAATCTGGTAAATATTCGATTAGGCTAAAAATATATATTTTTTGAAACGCATTTATTATTTTTAATTTTTTTGTCGGTGTAGGATTTTAGAATTTAGATTGTTTTGTTTGCTGTTTGTTTAGTTTATGTAAATGAATCGTTATTTAAGAATCATTTAATTTTTGACAAGAGTGAAAGCCGGCGAAATGATCATAAAGGTGGACCCATTTATTCGTATATTGCCAAACAGAACCCTGACTTTGTGTCCGACATTATGAGCGTGACTGTCCAAAAACTACAAACAATTTCTATTGATTGGTGTTAAGATTCGGATAGGCTAGCATTTAGGTGTCACGTTTAAATGTTCGATGTTATAATGACGGACACAAAGTTAGGGTCCACTTTGTTGTTATAAGGATATTGTGATTCGAATACCCACTTTATAGCCACTTACACACACTTCCATTTTACACCTTATTTTCTCAAAGATGAAGTTTGAAAATGCTATTGTGTATTGTCCACCACATAAAGAGTAGAACAAACTAGACCAGAAGACAAATATTTTTGCAAACATTTTTTTATATATATTCATTTTTAAATGATTAGCCATTATAAGAAAACTTTTGACATTTATTACCTGGAAAAGTCAATGCTACTGTGTGTCAAAATTTATATTTTTATGTTAAAACAGTTTTCCAGGAAAAAATATAGCTGTCATAGCTCTTTCCAGAATTGATGAGGATTTCCTCCCTTAAATTTTTGTTTGAAGTAATGTGAAACGTCAACATCTTGATTATATCATTATTTTATGTGCTATCCATTTCAGTTGTTGCCGTTGAAAGTCTTCAAGTGATGTAGTTTTTGTTGTTTGGTGCAGTTCGATGTGATTGTGTAGCGCCAGTTGACGAGTGAAACTTATACTTAACACCAGGAAGAGATAGTTGAAATTTCTGAGGTGCATAATGAGGAAAGAGGGCTTGGAAAATTGTTACTCGCTGAGGGACAGAGGAAAACAACTCCTCACATACGTAATGAGCTTGAATAAATGGATGGCAGAACAGTGTTTAGAAATAATGAAAAGACAGAATTTATTTAAAGCTGTAAGGAACAGGAAATTGTGGCGAGCTATGATCGCCTATGCCTTGAGGAGACATGGCACATATATATATATGTATATATATGGGATAACAATATATAAATTTTTATATATCAAGAACAGTTCTGAAGGAAAGATGCATGACAAAGTAGAAATGTGCAAATGTTTACACCATGATGGGTTCAGTTCATTTCAAAATTCCAGTGTATACCACCTGAAGAAGATCAGTGTATAATGGCTGAAACATTGAAAAATTTTCCAATTTTTTTCTTTTGACATATAAAATTTATATATATATATATATATATATATATATATATATATATATATATATATATATGCAGAGTGATTGAAAAATAACTTTATTTTATGTATGAGTGGCTAGCCATGAATTCTGACTTAACAACCTGTGACTTTTTTTTCTTTGGGGCTGATTAAAGAGGCAAGTCTATTTTATCAAACCAAGTCTATAGAAGAACTTTAAGGGTTTAATACAAAACGTTATGTCTTTTATACCACAAGAGTTCTTAGTGAAATCAATTGACACAATTCCTGGGCAGCTCAATTTCTTAGGTGAAGATTTTCAAACTGCAGTTAGGATTTTATAGAGTTGGCTTAACCTGTCATTTTATAAACTGACAAATAATGGTTCAAAGCAGAATTTGGAATTAACTTAAGAAATCTGATCTTCAAAGTAAGGTTAGAAAATTCAAAAACTGATCAAACAAGAATGTGTGCCAGATCACAGATTTTCAAATTATTGAAGAATAACTGCTTTTTTGGTTATTTTTTTTTATAATCATTCTCAAAACCGGTGGGATTGGGCTAAAAGTGAATTTTTGTATTCAAAAAAAAAAAATGTACATTTCTTTTTTTGACAATGATGTACAAGCCCCGAGAGCCACTCTAGATAGAAGGCTACAGTGTAAGAGGCATATATTATGGTGATATGTGGAGAAGATAACAGTTAACCATAGACTTAAACAGGTGAAGATTGTAGTGATCGGAGGAAACATTTTCTTGGGAGTTGATTCTACAAAGCAGCAGTTCATAGAAGCTGCTCAAGTGGAACTTACATCTCACCAATGGGATAGGAAAGGAATGAGTGCGGTTCACTAAAATGTGTGTAGCATGGCAGGAGTTAGCTGCAAATGTTAGACGTGGTGGAACTAAGGAATGTAGTTCTTCTGAACACTTTCCATAGAAATAGCAATAAAATAGATAAACAAACAGAATGAAAGAATGAAAAAAAGAAAAACTAAAAAGATTCCTTGTCTGTAGCCTTTTCTACATTAAGAATATATTTTCTTTAATATCTTTTCTATATTATAAATATCTATATATATTAGATATGAATTTATAAATTATTTATCAATTATATATAAGACTATAATATATATATATTATAAATTTTTTCTATATTAGATATCTGCTACATTTTCCAGAATATTTGTTTTTTTTTTTTTTTCTTGAACTAGAATTTGAAAGCACTGTAGAAAACTGGAACATTCTTTAAAAATAAAAATGGTGCAAACATTTGCACATTCCATATATTTGCATTTATGTGCACTTGATGTTTTTGTCTGGACCCATTTTTCTTTGAGTGTGAAAGAATACAGTTAACAAAGTGGATTTTTATATTATGTAAATTTCTTAAAAGAACCATTGTAAATTAATGGTAATATTTTCTTCAGTCTTCCTTTTATGTTAATTTCTCTTGCTTTATTTATACTACTAGTATTAGATATAACATTTGAAATTCTTACATGAAGAATTATCAGTTATTTTTACATTTTGACTAGTATTTCTTACATCTTATTTCTCTTGCTTTATTTACACTAATAGTATTAGATATAATATTATTTTACTTTATTAAATAAACCATTGTTAATTAGTTTTTGACTAGTATTTCTTTTATATTAATACTTTGCCAAGCTTTTGCAAGGTATTTTTTGCTTTTCTAATATGCCTTCTGGTTTTTCTGTCACATTTTCCACCATCTAGTAAAATACTTCATAGATATCTGAACTTCTGTACTTAGTTGATTTTTAACCTCCCCAATTCGTAGCTCTCATTTTGGGCTGTTTCATCTACAGACAATCATACATACTGTATCAAACACAATATAACCTACCTAATGAACTTGTGTAAATGAATAGCAGAAGGGTGAAGAGGAGGGGGATACTAAAACGACAAACATTAATAAGATGTGATTCAATGTGATGCAGCCATAATCAAGTGTTTTTTGGTCCATTTTTAGAAGGAATTATACTTGTGTTCTCATCTCAAGAAAAGCTATACAGCAACTGACTACTGTTCCCAATGGACTATCACATGACTCTCAAGGGCCTCTTTTGACCTGAGTAAATTCCACCTGTCAAAATTAAGATAACTAGCTTCTGTATATGTTAATGTGGAGAAATTATAACATGTAGTACATGTTATAAACAGGCATTATTTTATTTTTTTTTTATATCCTGCTAATCCTTTTCTTTATCTTGTGACTGGATATTTTTAATCAATTTTACCTCATTAAATTTAAAATAAGTTCAACATAGATGTAGGGAGGCTGACTGGCGTAGAGTAGAGAGGGTCCACAACATTTATGTTGTCTTTCTAATAAAAAAAAAATAACCTCCAGAGGTGGGGGTTGTTTGCATGCAATAGAAAGAGAATAAATCATTCCTTATTTTGTGTAGACCTTTTAAATGTCATTACCCCCCCCTACCAAAAAAAAAGCAGCCATCAATTTGTATTTAAAAATGGTCAAATATACCTCAGCCGATTTTCCTTTCGTCACTGTTACCATCTTCATCTCTTTTTCTTCTTTGATAAAATATTAGGACAATATCTAATGCAGTGTTTCTCAACTGGTGTACCTAGGCACAATAATGCACCCTGGAAGGTAGCCAGGTGCAAAAGAGTAATTCATTTTTATATTTAAAAAAAAAAAAAATCTTTATTTTCAAAAAGCTAGAGACACCAAGCATGGCTTCCATGTCTAAGTCAGTTGACATTTCAACTGATGACGTTGGCTTGTTGCTAACAGAAGAGGAGGAGCCCGTCAACATATCTGCTGATTATGGCTTACAAAGCAGGCATAAAAAGGTGTCCATTGATCAATTTTGAATTTCCATTGAAGAAGAATATCCAAGTAAAGCACTGAATATTTTATTGCAATTTTCCACATCGTACATCTGTGAATTAAGATGTTCTGCACTTACCAACATTAAATGCAAAAATAAATCAAATATTAAATGAATTGATGAGGAAATAAGAGTATGTTTATCAGATCTATCATTCAAAAATAGCCAAAGCACATTAACCACATGTTTTGCACAAACATACTTAAATATATAATGTAAGTTCTTAATAATAAATGCTTATTTCAAAAGACCTGTTTATTATTTTCCTATTTATAAAATTCATGACTAATTTCTCCTTATTAAAATTTAAAGTGCATTCCAAAGTTTTAGTTATTCTACAAGAGCGCCCTGAAGTAAAAAAAAAAAGAAAAAAAAAGAGGGTGGGTTGAGAAAAAACTTGCCGAGTGGATTTCAGCCATTATCCACTCTGGTCTTCTTCAGGTGGTATACACCAGAATTTTGAAATGAACCCATTATGGTGTAATGGACATTTTGAAATGAACCCATTATGGTGTAATTGCACATTTTTTTACTTTGTCATGCATCTTTCCTTCAGAACTGATCTTGATATATAAAAATTTATATATTGTTATCCCATATATATATATATATATATATATATATATATATATATATATATACACATGCAGAGTGATTGAAAAATAACTCTTTATTTTATGTATGAGTGGCTAGCCATGAATTCTGACTTAACAACCTGTGACTTTTTTCTTTGGGGCTGATTAAAGAGGCAAGTCTATTTTATCAAACCAAGACTATAGAAGAACTTTAAGGGCGAATACAAAACGTTATGTCTTTTATACCACAAGAGTTCTTAGTGAAATCAATTGACACAATTCCTGGGCAGCTCAATTTCTTAGGTGAAGATTTTCAAACTGCAGTTAGGATTTTATAGAGTTGGCTTAACCTGTCATTTTATAAACTAACAAATAATGGTTCAAAGCAGAATTTGGAATTGACTTAAGAAATCTGATCTTCAAAGTAAGGTTAGCAAATTCAAAAACTGATCTAACAAGAATGTGTGCCAGATCACAGATTTTCAAATTATTGAAGAATAACTGCTTTTTTGGTTATTTTTTTTTTTATAATCATCCTCAAAACCGGTGGGATTGGGCTAAAAGTGAATTTCTGTATTTAAAAAAATGTGCATTTCTTTTTTTGACAATGATGTACAAGGCCCGAGAACCACTCTAGATATATATATATATATATATATATATATATATATAAATTTGGTGACATAATAATATCAATTCCTGGGCCAGGTAGTACAGACTTAAACTCTTTGGAAACAGGACAAGCAAAAATTGAGAAGTATTAAAGAATGAGACAAATCCCTAGACATGGACAGCAGAATCAACTTTAGACCTGTAGATTAAATAAAGGTTTCAGTTTGAAATTCCCTGAAGATGACACTGATCAACAGACTCCTGAAGAAAGCTGGTGAGGATACAATGTCCAAAAAGTTATAACAACAATAAAGATGAGGATATTAGTCCAAATGTAAAAAAAAAAGACATACAAATATATACTAACATCTCTCCAAGTCTTTATACTATGATTTATGAATTTGGTGACATACTCCTTAACTAACCTAATCCAGTTACCTGCTTTAATGAATTCTACTTAACTAAGTAATAAAGTCCAACCCTTACCTCACAGTCGGTGGCGGGGTGTAAACGGTAGTGTCAGAGCTATGCCGCCCGGAACTTCGTTCCTGGTAGGGCCACCCAAGGCGGACAGGTCTGACACATACGCCGGCTAACAAGGGCTCTGGTGAAAATCCAAGGAGCGTCTGCATCGGTAACCGGCGGCTTCTGGTCGTTCCTGTCTCTGCGTCTGTGGGAACCCCGCGGCAAGCAAGAACGTTATTCGAGTAGGCCTGGGTACCCTACTTCTGTAATTTATCCCAAGAATCTTCTTCTCATAACAGGAAGAAGCCGGCTCAATCCACCCAGGGTGAATGCTGCATCAGTACAGTACAGTAGTAGTAAGTAATAAAGTTTCAACTGATGACGTTGGCTTATCGTTAACAAAGGAAAAGCTGGTTACTATATCTGCTGATCATGGCTTACAAATCAAACAGGTGTCCATTGATCACTTTTGGATTTTCATTCAAGAAGAATATCTGAGTAAAGCATTGGATATTTTATTTCAATTTTTCATGTCGTACCTCTGTGAATTAGGATTTTCTGCCTTTACCAGCATTAAATGCAAAAACAGATCAAAGATTAAATGCATTGATGAGGAAATGAGAATATGTTCATAACATATTAACATTTAAAGTTCGAAGCTTATAAAGTGAATTTCAAAGACAATATTCACATGACTGTACATGGATTTCTTCAACCACGTATGTGTCATTTTGTTCCACGATCTTTCACCATCTTTGAGGTAGCTTCATGATTCCATCCTTCCAGAACTTGGCACCACTCTGGGGCAGCATTTCTCAAACAGTATGCCCTGAATATTACCTATGTGCACCCCACGTAAAGAGAATAGTAAATGTTTATTTTAATAAGCTAGAGACACCAAGCACATGACTTCCATATCAAAATCAATT
>CAHIKZ030001838.1:292500-320000 GCA_903632075.3 Acanthosepion pharaonis
GGAAATTGTTTTAAGAGATTTTATAAATTTCAACCGAAAGCAGTACTAGCTGCTCGGTCAATGAATGCCAAATGTTTCCTTATAAGGAAGCAGCTGGTATTACCATTACCAGTTAAGTACTATTTTCTTTGTTTCTAATGAAATATTCCTGCATAAGTTATGACATTCCTTACATGGCCATTTTTTTTTCAAATGCCAGCCCACTGGTAAAGGAAATGTTGCTTAGGTAGATTTTTTTTATCGGAGATTTTAAATATGCCTTTTTTTTTTCTAATGATTAAAACATCTTTAACATGAGAGAAGTGAGGGTTGTATTATATGGAGTGGAGTCTTTCTTCTTTTTTTTTTTACAGTAAAAACTCATTTAAAGCAAAAAATGGTAACTTTAAGCACTAAACTTACCTACAATTCATCACGAGACGTACATCCATTTAGAAAACATGTGAAGAAAGATTTTTAAAAAAATTAAAGAAAAAAAAAATCTTACAAGAAGAGACTTCAGGTCCCGCCACTCATCACCCTATTCCCCATCATTCATTTTCATCACTTGAATTCCCCACCCGCCACCAATTACATAACATACTTTCTCACGTTCAGCTCTGTGTGTGAGCGTAAGAAACAGTGTGTGGATGTGTTTGTATGTGTGTGTGCGTGTATGTGCTTGTGAGTGTTTGTACAAACGGTTACTGAAGAGTTATTGGCCCAGCCCACTTCCCTAATTTAGATTCATGATGTTTCATCAGAGAAAAAATGATTTTGAGGAAGCTGGTAAAGCCGCGATGTTTTTAGTACTATTGTATGTTTGCGTATACAGGTGTGCGCATGCATTTTTGTGTGTGTTTGTGCGTGTGGATGAGTCTATATGTGGTGGTGGGGGAGGAGCAAGGAAAGAGAGCTTAATGATGTCACTGCGAAAAAGACGCGTGACGTGTGACAGTTTTTGGGGAATCGCTTCCCGAAAGCACCTGTGGCAAAATAATTCATTTGAAAGACGAAGGCCGTCAAATATTTTTGCCGATTAGATAAATGAACTTTTATTACCGACTCTTTTCATGGTAGTAAAACTGTTAGATAGATAGATAGATAGAGAGAGAGAGAGGTTGTAAAGTAATGCGAGATACAGAAAGAGAGAACTTGTAAAGTGAAGGAGAAACACAGAGAGTAGTTAAGGGAGAGATGGAGAGGGTTGGGTGAGAAAAAGAGTTAAGAAAAATAGTGTCCGAAAGAAGGAAAGGGATAAAAACCGATTAAGAGAGAAAGAGAGTGAGATACAAGAGAAAGCGTCAGCTGGTGAGAGGGGGTTGGAAAAGAAACTGGGGAGGAACACGAACACATAAACAAAAGCGACAGATCATAAGACAGAACGAGTAAAAAATATTTCAAGTTTTTGTAATGAGAGAGAGAGAGAGAGAGAGAGAGAGAGAGAGAAAGAAAGAGAGAGAGAGATTTTTAATCATTTTACTCCAAGCAAAGCCACTAAAACGCAACGGGTTACTGAGTATGAAAAAAATCTGAGAAAAAAACCCCAAAAAACATTGAGAAATTAAAAAGACAGAAGATGGCAATTTTTTCTTGCTAACATTGCACACGATCTTAATAATGGGACACCCAAAGAGGATCGAACCCACTATTCTTAACCGGTAACCTGTAAATATTAATGTGGATCAATTCCGAGTTTTAGAAATGCGTATTTCCATGTGTTCATCCATATATTTATTTGTGTATGTGTATCTTTTTATGTGTGTATAGTGATTTTCTAAGCGCGGCTTAGATGTGGCACAAGGGCGAAAGTATGGGGCACCCAGTGAGGATCGAACTCACTACTCAGTCGTAACCGATCTAGCAAGACAAGCTTTCTAACCATTACACCACGTGCGTATATATATGGGCGAAGAGGCCAACGAGTGTACTGGTAAATGGAAAAAGCGGGATGAGATCATGATTTAGTTGCAGCCATTAATGTCACATTCGAGAAAGGCATGAAGCTACATGTCCTTTGCTCACCTTCATTTTGTCGGATACGAAACGAAAGAATTATGGGCATTTACCTACCTCCCCACGGTGGTAGAATGTAACTAAAATGTCGGTTTAATGTGGGCTGCCCATACCCGTCCATGCGGACCAAGGACAAAAATTGTCCAGAGTCACCGTGACGACTGTCACACTGGCGTCGATACCCACCAACCCGCCTATTTTTCCTTTTCCAGTTGTTCTGATGATGTTCTTATTGAAAGAAACGTTGACAACAGAATAAAAATAATAAACATTCAACTGGTTTTCACAGATTTCATCTTCCATATTTGGTCTTCCGTAAAGCTGTAATGTTTTCGTGGTTTAGCGGTTAAAGCAGAGAGTTTTATTTACCTGACCAACCCAGTAAGATAGGGTGTAACACAAGGTCTTTTTTTTTTTAGTGTGGGGTACCTATACATGTATATATGGGCCAAGAACAAATATTTCCCGATTCCAGCGACCAGTCATGCTGGCGTCGAATATTATACGGATTCTCCCCTCTTGACTCGCTACATCAATTACAACTGAGTCGTGAGTTCGATCCTCATTGGGTGCCCCATGCTTTCGGCCTTGTGCCACATCTAGGCTACGCTTAGAAAATCATCATAAGTAGGTGTGGGCACTTCGATGTAGTGTAATGGTTAGAAAGCTTCGATGTAGTGTAATGGTTAGAAAGCTTTGCGTAGCTTAGATGTGGCACAAGGCAATGAGGAAGGTGTTGTCGCAGGGTTGGAATCCCCGAGACCAAGTGCCTTCTTTCATCTAAAATGAGAAAAACAGATGCTACGCTTTGATCCCGGCCCGTTCTTCCCCGAGACAAAAAGTACTAGAGTAGTCATCTCATCCTGAACTTATCCATTATTTTCGATCAGTGCTGCCGTAGATTGACGATCTGAGGCAATATGCGATAAAAAGCAACAAAAAACAAAACAAAAAATAAATAAATAAATAAATAAAATAAAAAAATAAGATGAAAATTGATACTAGTAATACGGAAAAGTAATAATAATGGTAACAGTAGAAAAAGGACACAAGTTCTCGAGAGCACCTCTTTGCGACTGCTCGGTCTCACATTGACTGAGATGGAACAAATACATTGAATCAATAGCTTCATCCACTGCTAGGAAAGTTAGCTCTCTGTGCCGCGCCAGGAAAATTTTCTCGCCGGAGTCGATCCTTCAAATCTACAAATCAACCAATTGCCCTTGCATGGAGTATTGCTGCCATATATGGTCTGGAGTTCCTTCTGATTCTCTCAAGGTTCTTGATAAGATCCAGAGACTGATATGTAATGTAATTGGCCCTGATCTCGTTTGCAATCGTTCTCTCACAGACGTGCCGTCGCCCCCCTCTTCCTTTTTTTTTACAAATACTTTCATGGTAACTGCTCCAATGAGCTGCTTTCGCTGGTTCCCAGACTTCATGAATTTAAGCGTTCAACTAGGCTGGCATCTCGCTCACACACTTTCACTGTCGAAACTGTCAAATGTTGCCGTCTCTTCTACTCCAATAGCTTCATGTCTCGCACCTCTCGCCTGTGGAACTCCCCCTTTTCCTGTTTTCCTGATAGCTATAATCTCCAACTATTCAAATGTAATGTCAATCGACGTCCCCAGATGCCTTGATCTATCCCTTATCCTTCTCTTCATCCTTTCCTCTATCACTCCTCTTTGCTCTCGCTCCAACTCTCTGTAACCCCTTGCATGCTAGTGGCTTCCCGCCTTGCTTGGGGTGAAACGCTTAAAAAAAAAAAAAAAAAAAGTGCGAGGCACACAGTAAGCATTTAATTTATTTCATTATCAATAAGTGTTCAATATTTAGTAAGAACAGTTTTGACTCGTACAAGACCTGCGCCAGTGCAAGGGTCACGTGCCCTCACCCCAATCTATGATACGGGCTCCCACTCTATTGAACACTAATATACTTCATAGATTATCCGTACTTCGATTATCCGAGCCTGAACATCGAGGGTAACATTTCCTGACTGACGAGACAACGAGCGATGTTACTTTTTAACACGAGTTTCATTTTGCTACACTTCCGGATCTTACGCTTCAACATTGAAATGGCCTAAGCTCAGAAAATACCTATAACAGGCCTGGTAGACATGCGACTCGTATCCGCAACTGGGGGCGGACATGTAGAGACTTATATCTGTACTAAATATCAGTTCCAGAGAGCATTTTTAGCCAAGGAACTTGTTAGTAATATCTAATAATTAGTCAATTAGCAACTATATTTATTTCTGTTTTCTAACTGATCGCCACCATTCGTTCTGTGATTTTAATTTTCAACATGAGTTTCGTATTTTTATACTTCCTAATTTTGTGCTTTGGAATTAAAATGGCCGCGAATTTCAATGTTAAGTGAAAAAAGAAAAAGGGTAGTGTTACAAACGTACATATTTTAATCTCGCTTCGAGAGTTAGATGCAAAAAATAAAGTGAAGCCAGACGAGAAAAAAAGAAAAAAATTGAAACATTTTTCTACATAAAGAAATAAACTGGAACCTTTTACAGGTTATTTAAAACCCGAAAATAGTTTTAGATTGTAAGAATTTTTTAGGAAATAATAATGATTTTACTGATACAAGTACTACTAATTAACCCATAGCTAGAGGGAGGAGAAGAGGTGAATTCATACCTTTCCCGGGGTGCGTATGTGAATATAACGAATCCGACTGGAATTGGAACTCGGCTCTTCGACTTCAAATACCGAACCGTTATCCATTACACCACCCGCACATCAAACTAGTGGGATTCCGAAGCGGTCTACGAAACCTCAAATAAAGCGTTTGAAAATGTTATTTGATGATATAACTGTTAAATTTCTTTCAGAAAATGACTTTTTTAGTCATTTTTTTTCGATAATATAGGTATTAAGTTATCTGATATTTTGACTTACATATTTTTTGAAAGATGTCTTGATAATCGAAAATGTATTGTACTCTAATAGATATTTACTAACCTTAACCAACCAGTGTTGCACGGTGAGGTGCCCTACTGTATTTGACATCATGTAAGACGCGTTTGTTTTTGTGTTTTTACTTCAAAAACATAACTAGAAATTTCCGTGTGTCTTATCTGCAAAGATGAGGCTTCTCGGAGGCTAACTACCGTAGGCTATAATTTTGACTCAGTCATTTCTATCTAACCGGAATTCATAAAATATTATTTACAGAAACCATATTATTATTATTATTATTGTAAACGGAATTATCGTAATAAATTACCGGCGACGTTTATCGGCAGCTGATCCATAATACATAAATATATCTTAATACACTCCTATCATTACTCAGCTGGAAACTACGTAATGGTAAAACACTATTCAGGGTAAGATAAAATTAGGACTGCAGAGAATTATGTTCGTCATAAGAAGCGACCAAAGAAAATGACTGGTAAAATGGTAGGTGTGTTCATATCTAGTAAGTGCGTTCAACAGGGTGTCGGTTAACATGACATCGATGTTGCTGGTTAAGTTTACAGAATCTTTTAACAAAAAAAAACCTTAGGGAAGAAAATGAATAGAATAGTCAAACGAAGCTTGTAATGAACGATAATATTTAACTGTGTCCATAAACAACAACGTATAAGATTCGCCAGCGGTGCGTAAATTTAGTAGTCAACTGCTCAGAGGTGAGTCAAGTGAATTCCACATTGAATCTCTAACTGCAGGATATCTCCCAACCACTCCACGCGGTCAGATGTAGCACAAGGCCGAATTTAATGTGATAAACATTGAGCCAATAGGCTCAGCCAAAAAATCCCCGAGACCAGACTCTGCCCTTCGACATAGCATCGTTGGGGATCCTCCTCTAAGAGGCAGAAGTTTTATCAGCACAGCTGAAGACGAATCTCCAACTGCAGGATATCTACGAACCGCTCCACGCGGTCAGATATAGCACAAGGCCAAATTTAATGTGGGGTATCCGAGCCCTTAGACTCGGCAAAACATTTTCCGTAGAGCCCGTATAAAACAGGGTTTTAATAGTAGTTTCCTGGGACCAAACGCTGCCCTTCGACAAAGCCTATAATTTAGGTATTCAGTTAATTGAAATTTTGAATTACCCGAATATACTCCTTCAATCCCTGTCCTAAGATGGCTGGGTAATCAAAGAAGCGTTTTACTTCGTAGTATGGTGTTATAATGTTTCAATTACTGTACTATTTCGGTCAAGTTGATATTATGTCGCAAGAGTGTTTATTTTCTGTGGGAAATAATACAATCGATTTTAAGCATGTCTAAGTACATCAATCCCACTTATAAATTTAACACACCCATATGCAATAGTCATGAGAAAATTTAACTAGTTTTACTGAAAATCTAAATCTATATTCAACAGCGATGGAGGAATGTATTTCTAATACCTTTGAGATATAAAACTGCAATCCATCATCATGAACAACAACGAAGAGGAGAAACAGGAGTTGAGAATGAGCACTTTTTGAAGCTCATGTAGTTACGATCATTTTGATTTCATGTATGCGATTAAAGAGCAATCGCCCTGGTATCGCGCTTGCCCACAAGAACAGCCACGAATGGTAGATGTTGCGATATCTTGGTAAAAGAACATCGTAAAGGCAGAGCAGGCGAAAATAAGGGGGTACTGCTAAGAGGATGTTTACCCGAACACTACAATCTAAGCCTATACTTTTTCAAGTTTAGGGAAAATCGTTATCTATCTGCAATTCCCCTTTCCCCTCTTACGTCCATACAACAACCTGATTTAGTAACCTTGTGCCTTGAGTGGCTCTTGGGACTTGTATTGGATGGACGTTTAATAAAATAATAGTAATAATCATCTTCGGCGACAGCAATCAGTAATATGGAAAAAGATTTGGGAAACATGAATCTTTGTAACCACAAAAGAACGGAGTGTCAACAGGACGGTTTTTCCCATGACACCGCTATTATTTTAACTACCATCACTCCTCGATAATGTTTACTGTTTTAAAAGGCAATGATTAGAAGTTTTATAAAACCTAAACATATGAAAGTAAATTTATACATTCCCTTTGTTTTTGAGAATTTAAAACAAAAATAATAAACATTATTTATTTATTTATTAAATTTTTTTTTTTATGTTTAACGTTTTTTTATAGATAAAGTATTTAAAAATGAAAACTTAAAAATTTGTATCTAAAAAAGAATTTAAACATAAAAAATAATGAAAGTTGATAAATAAATTCTTCAGATTTTTTCCATTTATTTAATTATTTATTTATTATATTGTTTATTGGAATGGTTAGCAAAACATCAGCTAATTGCTAAATGATTCGAACTTTATAAAATGGTAAATAATAATGATTTCCTTATAGTTGGTTCACATATCTTCATAATTTAGTAAATGTTTATAAATTTATGGATAAAACAATATTTCCATATGTATTTCTTTATAAATTGGTAAATGATAAATATCGAATTGCATTAGTTTTAACTATATTAGATTTTAGAATGTTTTAAATATAAAATTATTCTTCTAAATAAACAATCTAATAAATAGTGTTTAATATTTTGTCGTAAATTCTCAAGAACAAATAAAAAATGTATAAATTCACTTTCATAATATGTTCAGGTTTTATTACATTTCTAATCATCGCTTTTTGAAACAATAAGCATTGCCGAATATATCAAGGTTGCTGAGCAGTTCCAGCAGATCCTTGTGGCGTACTTTGTCGAAGGCCTTTGCGTAGTCTATGGAACATAGGTACACGTCCTTCTGCATTTGTATCGCTCTTTCTGATAACATTCTGAGCATGAATATCGCTTTCCTTATGGACCGAGCCTGTGAGCAACGGCGAGGTCTTAGAGAGGATGCAAACAAGGGGGAGGCATATACTTAACATCAGGAAGAGGCAGCTGAAGTTTCTGGGACACATACTCAGGAAGAAGGGCCTGGAGAATCTGATACTCACGGGTCGAATAGAGGAAAAGAGAGAGAGAGGAAAACAACGCATGATATATCTAGCGGCCTTAAGCAAGTGGTTGACAGGACATGGTCTGGAGGAGGTAGGAGAGGGAAGGAACTTGTTAAGAGGTGCAAGGGATAGAGGGAGGTGGAGATTCATGATCGCCTACATCTTGAAAGGACATGGCATATGAAAAGATAGAAATAAACATTGCCGAGGAGTGAAGGTAGTTAAAATAAAAGGAGTAGCGAGCGTGGGAAAAATCGTCGTTTTGGCACTTTTTTGCCAAAGATTTATTAGGATTAAGATCATGTCAAGATGGCGTTTGGAACCACCCTAAACCTGCTACGTTTATATCACATTTCTTCTATGTACTGTGTCCCTTCAGTATGTGGGTGATCATAACTATCTCTATCCTTTATAACTCCTTTATCCTTTTGTCTAGCCTCTTCCACCTATCCGCCATCCAGTCAGACAGGCTCGTTCGGTAGATAACTCATTGCTTTCTTTTCTTTCCCTTGTCGCTTTTGCTTTGTCGGCGTCAAATTATCCAAACTCCATTACTCCTCCATTATCTGTTCAAAAGATCTCAGTTGTCTATACCACACTCATCATCATTTATTCAGTAAACATATTTTGCGTCGCTTTGGTCATCACTCCCATCCATCTCTTTCTGTCTGATGCTGCCTTTACAACCTCAGCGACCGTCATTCTAATCCACCTTTTAATATCCTCAAACCAAGACATAGGTGGTCGTCTCTGGAGACGCTTGCCTTCCACTGTGCCCAGCAAAATGTCCTTATCAAAGCCCCATTCATTAGTGTGTTTCCAATAAGTTTGTCTTTGTTATTTAGCCCTGAAGATGATCATTGTAAAGGTCGAAAGTACTTGGATAAAAAAAAAAAAACCCAAAAAACTACGGCGTTTACATTGATGAATTTCATCACAACATCAAGAAAATGATTTGAGTACAGGAAAGGATCAGTATGAAAATAGATACAATACGTCTATATTTTCAATGAAACATATACACATTACGACCACATCCCATCGATATACCAGTTCCTGTACGATCAAGCAACCTCGAGGCTGGTCAGGATCTAGATGGGTGACCGCTTGAGAATACCAGGTGCTGTAAGCTTGGATGTATTTTATTTTCGTATTGTTTTGAAACCTAGTAGGAGCGTTTATAAATATATATATATCATCCCCCTCTCACCCTTTCACTGTCGAAACTACTAAATGTAGCCGTCTCTTCTACTCCAATAGCTTCATGTCTCGCACCTCTCGCCTGTGGAACTCCCTTCCCTATTCCAGTTTCCCTGAGAGCTATAATCTCCAACTATTCAAATGTAATGTCAATCGACATCTCCAGTTGCCTTGATCTATCCTCCTCATCCTTTCCTCTATCACTCCACTCTGATCTTGCTCCAAATCTTCTGTAACCCCTTGCGTCCTAGTGGCTTCCCGCCTTGCTTGGGGTGAAACGCTTAATATATATATATATATATGTGTGTGTGTGTGTGTGTGTGTGTAATTTATTCAGCGCATTTTGCGCCGTTGTGGTCATCACTCTCGCCATCTCTTTCTTTCTGATGCTGCCTTGATAGCCTCAAGCACCATCACCGTCATTCCAGTCCACCTCTTAATATCCTTAAACCAAGACATGAGTGGTTGTCCTTGGCGCTATAAGGGCACTCTACTGGTCCCTGTAGAATGCCCTTATCGAAGCCGCTCCGTTGCATAATATGTCCAACGTAATGGAGCTTCGTTAGTACCATCTCTCTCAAATACGTACCTTGTTCTGATGGTATCTAACACCCCCTTATTAGTAAGTCTGACAGTCCATGGCACTCTAATAACTCTGTGATATGCCCGCATTTCGTAAGCATCAATCCAGTATCTTTCCCTCTTGGTCAGTGCCCTTGACTCGCATCCATATCTACTGATGGCGAAAGCAGTGGCTTGTAGTAATTTCAACTTTAAGCTTATGTATGTATTCCGACTATTCCAGATGTTTCCCATTTTTGTCTTCTTGCTGTTGCCAACCTTCTCTTGATCTCCCGCGTAGAGCTGTCCTGGATATTGATGGCGGAGCCCAGATACACAATAAAATATTTAATTATAAAAAGTTCTATACTTTCCTTAATGTCTAAATAATATTATCATAATTTTGAATTTTTCTATCTGATGCTGGCCTTACAGCCTCAGTCGCAGTCATTCCTAGTTCAAAAATAATTTATCAAACCACGACGTTGTTGAAAAAATAAAGCATACTTGTCCTCCACTGGGTCATGTCCCTATCAAATCCGCCTCATCGCATAATATGTCCAAAGTAACGGATCTCTCTCAATACGTACCTTGTTCTGATGGTATTTAACACCCCCTTATTAGTGAACCTCACTGCCCATGGCACTCTAATGACTCTGCGATATGCCCACATCTTGAAAGCACCAATCCAGTGTCTTTCCCTCTTAGTCAGTGTCCATGACTTACATCCGTAGTTGGTAATGACGAAAGCAGTGGCTTATAGTAATTTCAACTTTAAGCTGATGCGTGTATTCCGACTATTCCAGAAGTTTCCCATTTTGGCCGTAGAACTTCTTGCTATTGCCAGCCTTCTCTAACTTACAGATAAAATATTTGTAAATTTGTATAGATTCGTCCTCTTACCGTTGTCAATGCTAATGTACGTCGGCTGACCATGATTGTCAAAATTTTTTTTTCAGGAGCAACTAGCTAAAATATTTGAGAAGTGGACATTAAACGAAATCAAATTATAAATCTTTGCCAGATCGAATGGCCATTTCACCCCATATTTAATTGTTAAAGAAGACCAAGGTAGATAAATTCAAACCATTTAAAATAGTTGTTTTTTTTTGTTTTTGTTTCACAATTATAGGTTAATGGCTTGCAGATATTTCAATGCTTGTTTATTTTAAGAGTGCTGCCATCATGGAACAATTTCTTTTTTAACAGTATTCATTTTAGCAGAAGACACTTATTAGACGAAATGTGGGCTGGCTAGACGCTGCTTGACTTAGTAGTTAAATGAAGTGAATTTAGCTGTATTTAATTGAATGAATGTGACGACTTGAATTTAGTAGAGACAATTTGAAAACCTTTTCAGTCAAATTAGGAACTCTATCATTATGCAAAAATAGTTCTAAATGAAGAAACTAAACAGTAAATAACAAATAAATTATCTCTTAACGGTGACATCCATTACGATTTCTATACTTCCTTGGCTTCAGCTTGGGTTGTTTCAAAATAATATTAAGCTCAAGCTCTAGGGAGCGATCCACCTACGCAGACCCTCTCTTTGGGCTCATTACTCGGCGACTGAGGCGTCCTGAAAAGGGGAAGTGCCGAGGGTGTTTGTGAAATTTTCCATGATTAAACCTACTTTAAATCTCGACCTTGTGCTACATTCGTGGGTGCATTAAAAAAAAATCACTTCAATGGTATAGGATTCGTCTATGCCGGGGATGATGGTAGTGGTTGCAATGAATATCAGACCCCCAAGCATGATCTGTATTTTGAGAAGAGTCTAGGCTCATTAACCGGCGCCTGAGGCGTCTCCAAAAGCTGAAGTACCGAGGGAGCTTGAAACAGTTTCATTTATTTGGTCCATGTATAAGAAGGCTCCTATTGTAAACTCAACCTTGTGCCATATTTTCTTCAAAATGGGCGTACAATAAATAAATATACACATTGGGATTTCCAAGTTTGTGTTGTGTTATATATATATATATATATATATATATATATATATATATATATATATATATTATACAAAAAGTGCATTCTTGAAAGGATACTTTTCCACCAACACTTCAATTTTAGAAGAATACGTTGGTACATTTTTAAATAAACAAATGAAACAACCACAACAGTGAAAAATAAGTATATACGAATTTGTTTCATTTTGTTTATTTAAGAAATAACATCTTATTCTTTGGAAGATCATGTGGGTCGAAAAAACTATCCTTTAAAGAATGCATTTTTGTATATTTAACTTTGGCAATATACAAAATTTGTGATGTTATATTTTTGTTTATATATATATATATATATATATATATATATATATATATAATATGTGATTTATGTATTTATTGTATAGAACATTATAGGAAAATAGATTATGGCACAAAAAAAAGGTGCCTTGTGATGCTTTTTTTTTTTTCATCGGACTGAAGAACAAAAAGCGTCACAATCAAAATTTTTTTTTTTTATATAATTTTCCACACACACACACAAACACACACACACACACATATATATATACATATATATATATATATATATATATATATATATATATATATATATATATATATATATAAATATATATATATATATATATATATATATATATATATATATATATATATATATATATATATATATATATATATATATATATATATATATATATAGATATATATATATATATATATACATATATATATATATATATACATACATATATATACATACATATATATATATACATACATATATATATATATATATATATACATACATATATACATACATATATATATATACATACATATATACAGACATATATATATACATATACATATATACATACATACATATATATATATATATATATATATATATACATACATATATATATACATATATATATATATATATATATATATACTTATATATATATATATATATATATATATATATATATATATATATATATATATATTTAGTACAGATAATCGATCCGTTGGTATATAATCCAGGTGGATCCTAGTAATATTATTTATTAAAACTGATCCACAGAGAGCTCGATGTTTTTATTTTAACAGAGCATATGTAATTTTTATAGCAGAAAACCAAAAATTACCTCAACATAGAGATAGTCTATTTCAAGCTGTTCTGTACGAAGCTATCATCAGCGCCTAAGTGTCTATCTCGAAGCATTGTTTTAAATTTATTTTCAATGTCAGTCCTCCTCTAGTAGACGCCTTGTTAATGAGAATGGGTTTGTGTTAGCGATTGGTGGGGGCGTAATATATCTTATCCTGGTGGAAGCGGTCTGGAGTTGGAGTTTATTTATGGCCAGAACCTTTGTTGTTTCTAGTTTAATATCAGTTTCTATTATGTGGCGTTTCTTATACAGGTCAAGACATAATCAAGATGTTGACATTCCACACTACTCCAAATAAAAGGTTAGGAAGGAAACCCCCATCAATACTTGAAAGATTGATAACAGCTACTGGGCTTGAGAAGAGAAAATAATGACATCTGGGATTGACAGTAAATAGTTTTTACACTACAGGTGTCCAATATTATTAATAAGTTAAGGGGGAATTAAACTTAAACCAATTAAGATTAATGTAAATTAGTTGAGTTATAGATTGTGGGGAATACAGGAGTACCCAATCGATTACTCCTGTATTCCCCACAATCTATAATTCAACTCATCACCCAATCTTGTGCTTAAATGACTTTTAGTATATTTAATTTTCGCATTTGTTCCTAACCATATGTACTTCCAAATAATGATGCCATCATTTTTGCATTATTCAATAGGCTTTTATTTCTCTCTTGGCAAAACATATTTCTTGGAGAAGTCAGCAATTCCGAAATCCATTTAGACAATTTTGTCAGGTATGTTATGCGCTGTCCCACTATCCATCCTGCTTTCACTATGTCCTGTGAGTGTCAAATTTTCTAAGTCTTCTTTCCACATTATTTACCCAAGAAATATCAATCGTCTCTCTCTCTGATGTTGAATATAAGTGTCTTTTTTTTGGATTTTCTTTAAAACTTCATCATTGCTCACGTGTTCAGTCCGTGAAATTCTCAGCATCCTTCTGTAGAACCACATTTCTGTTGCTTCAAGTCTCTTCTTCATCTGTGAGGAGATTGTCCAGTGTTCACTGCGATATAGGAGGATTGACATTACATTACAGTTCAGTACTTTTTCTTTACTTTTAATGAATTTTTTTGTTTCTTAATATTTTGCTTAGTTTTTTGAAGGCATCTTTCGTTATCCCAATGCGCCTTCGGATTTCGATGTCGCACTTTCCGTCCTCTGTTAAAAACACTTCCCAGATATTTAAATATTTCTACTTGTTTGATTTTGGTATCTCCGATTTGTAATTTGCATTTTGGGCGCAACATTTTGCTAACAGTCATGCATTCTGTCTTCTTGCAATTGATATTTAGTCCTTTCTTCTTTCTTTCTTTCACTAATTTCTCTAGGAATCCCTGTCGTTTCCCTTTATGTATCTGCTATCAACACTGTATCATCTGCATATCTTATGTTGTTAAGATTGTGACCGCCATTAATGAATCCCGGTAGGACTCCTAATTCTCTTAGAATTGCCTCACTGTATAGATTGAATAATTCAGATGAATACAACGCGCAGCTGAATTAGACCAGAACTAGAAGAGAAATATTGCGAGTTGTGTTAAAGCCACTGCAACAAGGAATGCAATATTTATGCCCAGAATTAATACCAGAAAGATCAATACAAATGCAGAAAGATCTATACCTATGTTTTATAGATTATTTAAAAAAAAAAAAAAATGATAAACTACGTCATAAATAACTTTTGGAATTGTGAGGTAATCTTGACATATTTAGGAAGGATATTAGAATTATTCTAAACTTATCAATCAGTTATGCGCCATGCGTGACACACGCTTAGGCGATCATGTATCTTTCGATACATGACTAACGAGTCAGATTTTTCTCGCAAGGTTGCCATTTCTTTCTACTGACCAGTTGCCATCCAAGGCTATAGAACCCAGTCTGTCCTGCTATTTGCCCATAGCTGGTGGGAGAAGAAGAGGATTCATACTTTTCCCAAGGGCATTAGCAGGTAATGGACTCGACTGGAATTCGAACTCGGCTGTCCGATTCCTCAATCCGAGCCGCTATCCATTACTCCACCGTGCCTCCTAAACTTATACTGGGTGAAAAACGTCTGCATACGGATAGAAAATGAATTCAGTAAATATATAAAAATAGAAAGACGTGTAAGACAAGGATTAAAAATTCATATACGCAAAATAAAGGGTCTTTATCGTCATACACAGATACAAGTGAAAAAAAAACTGTTTGATCGATATTTTCAGGTTTCATTTCGATAGTATTCCATTTTGTCTATGAACGTTTTTAAAATATAAATAAATTTGTTAAATTTGTACAAGTGTTTCTTCTGTATAGCAACAGTTTTATTCTTCTATAAAAACTTGGTGATCTTTTTTATCTTTCAGAAAGAATCCTCGAAGTCACAAATTAGAGTAAAGCATTTGTTCAGACAATAACAACAATCCCCTTTCCCAGGACGTAAGGGCTAAATAATGAATTGGCCAAAATAACAACTCTACAAAAGAAAATATTTGAACGTCCGAAAAAAAAAAAAAATGTTGAATAAGATTTTAATGGGCGATTTCTAAAGATATCTTCAGAAGGCGCGAAAATTTGTCGACAAAAATCAAAATTGCAAATCTTTTTAAAAAAAATTGCTGATTACAATGCAGACTTTATTTTCAAAAGGTGTAAAACAGTTATAGAAAGCCTAATTTAATCTCTGAAATTTTCATAAAGGGTTATTGATCTGTAACGAGCAGTTTTGAACACGATTACAGACCTTGAGTTTTTTTCTAGAGAATTTCTTGTTTTTTTTTTTTTTTTTTTTTTTAAATAATTCCCTTTTAAATACGACAGTTAAGTTTTAAAGAATTACAGATCTTGACTTTTTTTTCTTTCTAAAAAGGTTGCTACAAAAATAATTTGGTTCATAAATACAACGGCTCAATTTTGAAATCAATTGCTGATCTTGAATTTTTTTTTTTTGAAAACTTGTTACATTTTTTTTTAAAAAAAAGTTATTTAAAAAATTAACTTTTAAATACAACGGCTCGATTTTGGGGGTTGAAAAACATAGGTTGATGCATTTCCCAAGGACTTTATTGCGAAAGTGAATGGAACAGGCGATTCCACTTTCTGCGAGTGAAATACCTACCCCGTTTCGTTCTCACAAGGAACATCTTCAGAGTAATAATGGTTTTTATCGATAGAGTCAATCTTATACACATACCACAAACGTCGGTTATAATTTTACATCGAAAACGTTAAAGACACAGGGACGTTCAGCATTAAATTAACATTTTTGACATCTGGTGTTATTAGATTTATTAAATTAGCGGATCTCATTATATTTATCTACCACTTCTGTTTTTTTTTTTATTTTATTTTATTGCTACTGATTTTAATTATCTCACACTGTATTAGCAGTAATTTTGTGAATATATATAATATATATATATATATATATATATATATATATATATATATATAGAGAGAGAGAGAGAGAGAGAGAGAATTACAGATCTTGACTTTTTTTCGAAGAGATAGGGGAGAGATGTAGAAATGAACTAAAAGAGATATGATCAACTATATATGTGAGCGATTACGTACATATACAGGTGAGCAAATACCTATTTATTTAATCAATGGTGTAGACAAAACAGTGCTCAATGTAGTTAAACAGAGCTATATAGTATATATTAATAATTACACAAAGGTACAAAAATTTATGTACTGTTCAATAGAGTTGATGTTTTTTTAAATTCGGGGTCTCATTGGATCAACACTACATTGTATGTGTTTTTTTTTTGTTTTTTTTTAAATATTTCACCCCAAACAAGGTGGCAGTGCCGTTATGTACGCGGCTATCATCCACTAAGTGTCTGTCTCGGAACATTGTTTTAAATTTATTTTCAATGTCAATCCTTCTCTGGTAGACGCCTTGTTAATGAGAGTGGGTTTGTGTTAGCAAGGGGTTACAGAGGGTAAAAGTAAAAGTAAAGAGGAGTGCTTGACTAAAGTTTAAAGAAAAAGACGGCGATCAAGATCAAGGCATCAAAAGATTTGAAATTCCAAGAGAGATCAATGAATTTTGTGTTAATGCAACCTCCACAAGTCAACATTTCTCAATCCCATAGAGCACCTTTGGGATATGGTAGAAAGAGGAATTTGAATCCTGGATGTTTAGCCAACCAATCTAGATCAATTGTAGGAGGCCATGATAATAGCATGAACCCAAATTTCAAAAGAGTCCTTCCAGAACATTGTTGAATCCGTGCCAAGAAGAATTGTGATGGTTTTAAAGCAAATGGAGGTTCAACCAGGTATTGAAAAAGAACATATATAATGTGACTGGGGGCACCTCGAGGTGGTGTAATGGTTAACAAGCTTGTCTCGCTAGAACAATTACGACTGAGTAGTGAGTCCGATCCTCACTAGGTGCCTCATACTTTCGGCCTTGTGCCACATCTGAGCTACGCTTGGAAAATCACTATATAATGTGACTGCTGTGTGTGTATATATATATATATATATATATATATATATATATATATATATATATATATATATATATATATATAAGACACTTTTATGTTTATACATTTTTTTATAGATACAAATATTTAAGTAAATGCTTTGTTTATAATAAAAGTATTAAACAACATTTACCGGCCTGAATGTCCGAGAAATTTTCATAGAAAATATTCGTTCTTTGACAGGACATTCAGGCCGGTAAATGTTATTTAATACTGTTTATTATAAACAGAGCATTTACTTAAAAATTTGTATGTATAAACATAAAATGTCTTAAAATAATTGTCGGGTTTTGTCTATTTCATATATATATATATATATATATATATATATATATATATATATATATATAAATATAATATATATATATGTTGAAAATATAACTATGTTGACAGGGAGGTGGTGGTGAACAATTACGACTGAGTAGTGAGTTCGATCCTCACTGGGTGTCCCTTACTTTTGGCCTTGTGCCATACCCAAGCTACCTATGTTTACAGTACGACTCAGATTATCATGTTTTCCCCATTCACCACATACAAAAATTTCTGAACTGTTCAATACAGTTGTTTTTTTGTTTTTTTTTTTAATTCTGGTTCTTATGTGAGCAACGCTATATAGTATATGGATAAAAGTTTAAGATTATTATAAATATAGTATAATATTTTGGTATAAATTCAAAATATAGAGTGTTGATTGGTAGATATCAAAAAATAAACTAAGGTATTTCGTAAAAAAAAAAAAAAAAAAAAAAAACAAAAGGAATGAAATCATTTTGAACTGTCGGCACACTGACGCATTCCTTTTGAAAAAAGTGAAAAACGAATTCTAGAGTTCGGGAGCGTCCAAAAGAAACAATCTTATCATTTTGAAAATCGACCAGCGTGAAACATACTGTTAAATGTTATATATAACTTAATTTTTTTTTTACCAAACCGTATCATTTATTATATACCTCAGGTGTAGAACGACCTTCGCTTTTGAGATTAATATAATAAATTATAGTAACATTGCACGATAAAAGTATCAAAATACAACAGGTGCTTGTGTGTCTTGCATAAATCTCATTCTTTCCAGTGTGTAAGCAATAATGTGAGTTTCTATGGCTTAATTGTGGATACTCTATAAGCTAAGCTAGCCTCAGTTCATCATCACCGAACGAATTGTCCGTTCATTTATTTAATTCAATTATCCATGCAATTTTTTTATTATTTATTTAGAATTATATATAAGAATTCATCATAAGATAATTCATAATAATAAGAATAAGTTTAAACATCATAATTAAAGTCAGTCAGTTAGGTACCATACACGCTTAGGCGATCATTTATATTTCGATACATGACTGACGAGGCAGATTTTTTTTCCCGCAGTCGTTTGTCATTTCTTTCAGCGGTAGACCAATTGCCATCCAAGGCTATAGAACCTGATCTGTCCTGCTGGGGGTGGGGAGAAGAAGAGGATTCATACCTTTCCCTAAGGGTATTAGCACGTAAGTGAGTGTAATGGATTCGACTGGAATTCGAACTCGGTTCTCCGATTCCTCAATCCGTGCCGCCCATAAAGTATAAGATTAAATATTAAATATTAATAAGAATTCATAAGAAGAATTCATAAGAAGAATTATTTATTTAGAATAATTACCGTCGATTATCCGTGCAATATTTAATTGAATTATCTGTGCAAAAAGAAAAATGACAAGTAATATGAACAAAAAATGTAAATGTACGTCAACTTCTATGGCTTAAGTGTAGCCACTCTATAAACTAAGCTAGCATCAGTCCATCATCACTGAACGGAATTTTCGCCTATCTCGATGGACAGGTGTACGCTCAAGAAGGCTCAGTGCCTTGAACGTCTATTGGGACTTAAATGCGGAACTCAATCTCAAGCCAGACCTCAAGTGGAACTCATAAATACGACCCATTTGAGCTGTCGGCACACTGAGTCATTCCTTTTAAAAAAAGTGAAAAAGAATTCTAGTGTTCGGGAGCGTCCAAAAGAAACAAACGTATTATTCTGAAAATCGCACAGCGTCAAACATACTGTTAAATGTTATAACTTGACTTAATTTTTTTTTACCAAACCATATCATTTATTACATGCCTCAGGTGTAGAACGACCCTCACTTTTGAGAGTAATATAATAAATTATATTAATATTGCACGATAAAAGTATCAACATACAACATGTGCTTGCGTGTCTTACATAAGTCCCATTCTTTCCAGTGTGTAAGCAATAATGCGGCGTAAGCAATAATGTGAATTTCTATGGCTTAATTGTAGATACTCTATAAGCTAAGCTAGCATCAGTCCATCATCATCGAACGGACCCCGAATTTTCGCCTTTCTCGATGGACAGGTTTACGCTCAAGAAGGCTCAGTGCCTTGAACGCCTATTGAGTTTTAAATACGGAACTCAATCTCAACCCAGATCTCAAATGGAACTCGTACATACAACACATCGCTACAGATGCTGGGAAAATGGTCCGCTTCAATGTTAACCTCTTCATAACCGTTACAAAAGCCAGATCAGATCGAAAATAGACTTCTGCAGGAGCTGTGCAGTATTCAGTTTCCAGTTTTGACAGAGTCCAAACGCGTCTCAACGGCCTTGATAAATTATTTCCCGCCTTACAACCCCCCATCCTACGGATGAAACATTGCAAGCCTCTCGCTACTCTGTCGCTATTTCCATGGAAAGTGGTCAGACGAACAACATTCCTTATTTTCGCCACTTCTAACCTTCACGATTAAGACCGGCCATGCCGCGCACATTGCAGAGAACCACCTTCATTCTCTTCATATTCCATTGGTAAGATGTAAGTTCCACTCGAACAGCTTCTTCCGACGAACTACTACTTTGTGGAACTCGACTTATACATGCGTATATACGGTAACTATGCTTTAAAGTAAAATTTCCAATCCTATAAAACAAGTAGATAGAATAATGAAACAAGTATCAATGAAATTGCCAAAGAAGAATTAAGCGTTCGTTACTGCATTTGGCGACATAATAATTGTGATTTTAATCCCTGGGTCTGGTAACACAGAAACTCAGCGGAAGTGGAAATAATAAATTACCCAAAACGAGGTATATCTAAATCGACAGCGGAATGAGAATAGTCTGTCTTCTTAGATGGAATAAAGTGTTCAGTTCGAAATTACCTAAATCGACAGTTATCTGAAAAAGGCTTGAGGGCATCGCGACCGAAACGTCGTGATCGTAACAACAGAGTTGCAGACATTAGTTTGATTGTAATTAATGATAACTCCTCATCTTAGAAATTCATCCAGAAATTTATTTATCTACAAAATTAAAAGGGGTCGGCTGATAAGTAAGGTCTACAATCCTGTAAACAGGTTTGAGAGCAGATAGGATTATGAAACTGGTATCAAAATGAAACAAACTTATTTCTCTTTAAGCCCACTCTGAAACACAGGTTCTCGTACAATCACTAAAGTTAAGCAATATCGATCTTGGTCAGTACCTAGATGGGTGACCATATGGGAATACCATGTATGAGAAGATTGGATTTGCGAGTGGTGTTACTTATAGTGACTCAAAATTGTTAATTGGAGAGTAGAGTTCGGACTCCAGATGGGTTTGTTATGTTTACTTACGCGAAAATATTCCCCAGCTATGGGTTAATTAGTAAGACTTGTATCAGTAGACCATTATTATCTCAAAAAATAAATGAAATTGCATACAAAATATTTAGATTTCAGCATTAAATAACCCCTAGAGGTCAATATACCGCCAAAAAAAAAAAAAACCAAAAACAAAAACAAAAAAAAAAACCCGAACCAAACAACTTTAAGACTGCTCGCGCATACAAAGAGAAAAGGTGTAAAATATTCCTTATTTCGAAAGAATTATTTTGTAGATCAACAAGAAGTGGCAAAAAGGTGTGAAAAGAGACTTTAAAAATAATTCATAGTAATAAAGGTTTTTCAGTGCTTACCGCCTGGACCTCTGAAAAAAGTAAGTGTCGATTTTGTTCTGGCTTAGCACCTCCATTATGTCGGCATCGAATATCAGAAATTAAAATTTCTTCCGCTTTTGTACATTCTCTTCCTTATACTTTGCCTCTAACTCTCCTCCCACCATGCTTTACTTTATCATTCTTTCTCTCTTCCTATCTTAAACTCCCCTTACCTTTGTCTGTAATTTCCATTTAAAAGGCCCACCTTTCTCTGATTTTACCTTTTTCTTTTCTCATGCTCGCTTTCTTTTTTCATTGTTACGTTTTTTTTATTACCTTTAATATTTTCTCATTTTCTCTCGTTCTTTCTCTTAAACACTCACTTTTTATAGTCTATTATTCTCACCTTTTCTCTTCTCTCTTGTAGCATTTTTACTTTCCTTCTTAAGGTTATTCTTTCCCTCTTTTTGCTTCCATTTGTTTTTTCTTTTTCTATTTTATGTTTAGTCTCTTTTCCTCTCCTCTTTTGTTTTTATTTATTTTTTACTCTTTTCTCGTCTGTTTTCCATTTTTCTTCCCTTGTTCTTTCTTTCTTTATTTATTTCTTTTTCTTTCTTTTTCTCTTTTTTATCTTCCATTACACCCTCTCTAATTTCATTTATCTCGCGTTACTAATTCTCTCTCCTCTCTTTTACTCTCTATAAATTAGTTTCAAATTCTTTGCTTTTTCTTCTTCTATATAGTGATTTTAAACAAAGAAATTTCTCTTACTTTAAAAAAAAAAAGAAGAAGAAGAAACAATTCACTGCTCTGATGTTGTTTTCTTTTACCTCCCTTTCACTTTTTTTACCCTAAGGATTTTAAACAATCTATCCCCCTCCTTTTATTTGACTTCCACCTTCGCAAATTGACCGCAAATTTTGTGACTTACATATTTCTTACACACACGTTATATATGAAAAACATGAAACAATAACTAAATCAATTTATCGTCTGCTGCTCACAATTCGCCGACTGATCTCCAGGAATGAATTGAATAGGGCGGGAGACAAATCGGTTTTAACTGGCCATTCCCATGAGGAATATATAATAATGACAATTGTTTTATTTTTTTAAGCGAATAAAGTGAAACTTGAGAACACAACAAGGGTTTTCATCCGAGTCTGGGTGGGGCTTCTGTGCACTTGTGTAAGTGATAGCGTACATAAATGTGCCTGAATACCAAGGCGTAACCTCTTCCGGCCATGCTCCTCTTCCTCCAACCATCCCCCTTTCCTCCTACTTTTCTAATTCAGCCTCTTCGTCTTTCTCCAAGTCCCTCATCATCATCGTCTTCATCATTAAAGGTTTGGGGTTTGTTGCAGTTATAATCAACAGTCATCATCATAAACATAATAAGTTTAAGGTACTACTCATCAGTGTTCAGCTCGATTGTATGAGAGATTTGAGAAATTGAGTTTAAGTTACATCCTGCAAAAACTAAAAAAAAAAAAAAAGGAAAAAAGATTTCTTTCATGAAATAAAAGGGCTTGCAATTAAATTTCTACTCACCTCAACGAATTTTTAGCGTTTCAATATTTGACCGGTTGGTTAGTGTATTTTAATACCCGTAATGGAAAATTTATTTTTTATCAATTCACCCTAGGCAAGGCCGTTTTGCCACTAAGACGTAAAAAAATTTTTTGAAAGAGAATGGAAATATTTTGGAATGTATTTTTTTGAAATCTGACTCTAAACATGGAACAATGAATAAACCTCTACTCCTGTTCAAAAGACCGGGGATGAGTGTGAACCGGACGATTGGCGAACCTATCTACTCCTATTGAGGAAAAATAATTAGTAAATAAAATTTCTGCAATCAGACGGAGACGGTACAAGTATAGAGCTGAAGTAGACATTAGAAAGAACCGGAAACCAAATCCTAAACCGGAAACAAGGGTTAAACCTCTACTTCTGCTCAAAATACCGGGGAGGTGTATGAACCGGGTGATAGGCCAATCTATATACTCCTATTGAGAAGTAATAAATAAATGGATATACAATGTGGTTGTCCCTGGCCAGGCATCTCGTTTACAGTCGCTCTCTCACAGACGTGCCGTCGCTTCCCTCTGTCTTTTCTACAAATGCTTTCACGGTAACTGCTCCGACGAGCTACTTTCGCTGGTTCCCAAACTGTAGAAATTTAAACGTGCTACTAGGTTGGCATCTCAGTGTAAACCTTTCACTGTAAAAAATAAAAAAATTAGCCGTCTCTTCTACTCCAATAGCTTCATGTCTCGCACTTCCCGTCTGTGGATTTCCCTTCCTATTACTTGTTTCCCTGATAGCTATAATCTCCAACTATTCAAATGCAATGGCAATCGACATCTCCAGATGCCTTGATCTATTCCCTGTCTTTTTCTTTATCCTTCACTCGTTCACGCCTATTTACTCTTGCTCTGTAACCCCCTTGCGTGCTAATGACACTTCCCCCTTGCTTGAGGGGAAAAGCTTAAATAAATAAATAAAAATACAAGTAATTAGTAAATAAGATTCCAGAATTCAGTCGGAGATGTTAGTAATATCGAGTTGAAGTAGACTTTAGAAGGAACTGGAAACCCATGTCGAAATATATATTTTACGTCGAATTTATATTAGAGGCAGCTCGCATTTACTCATTAAATGACTCCTTTTGGGATGTAGACGGCATATTCTTGGTCCCACTGACAGAACAAGAGTGACAATTTGGGAACAGCAAGTGCTGAGCCTACCAAATGGACCAAACACGTTAGCAACGACGATTTTTATGGAAAACTAGCAGCAAAAATGTTGCCCGTGCTTGATTTAAAAAAATCGTACGACCTCATACAGCAATCGCTATCACTTAACTTAAAATATTTTTGCCCTTCCTTGTTTTTTAAAGGAGTGCCCTTTGCCGTTCTGATGTTTGCCTACATGCCTTACTTCTTGCCTATCTCACACTGCGAATTTTTTTCTAAACTCTATACTAAACATTAAATCTGTTACGAAAAAAAGAACTAAACAAAATGAACACAAAACGATCAGCTTTGAAAAAAGGACTCGTAACTGGAAAACCGAATGAAAAAGAATGTTAACAACAAATATTTTTTCACACCCAACCCAGTTCTGCGGAATCAGAATCAACGTTGAGTTTAATTTTGAATGAGCCAAGAAATAAAGTGCCATGCAGATTTAAATTTTTCCCACTTTGACGAATATCCAGTTATCGATTTTTTTTTGCATGCTAGTTAACATTCGTGTCAGTCAGCTGTTGGCTCTCACGCTGGCCAGTAGAAAATGGCCGCAAACTACATGAAAACTGCCGTAGAAGCATGAAAAAAATCGATTATTTCCACTATCGATGGGAATTGGGAAATGCAAAGTCAAAAAATTGCGTCTGCATAAAAATTCGTTATACCCCCACGCATCCTGCCTTTTATAGATAGAGATGGAAACAAAACGAAAACTTATACATAACATCAGAAAGAGACAGTTAAAAATTCTGGCGCAAGTAAGGATGGCTTGGAAATTCTGATACTCACAGGACAGAATGGAAGCAAGAAGGACAGAGGAAATCGGCGCGTAACATACTTGACGGGCTTGAGTAAATGGATGGTAGAACATGGTTTGGGAGAAATAACAAAAAGATAAAAATTTTTAAGAGTTACAAGGGACAGGAAGATGTGGAGGGTCATGATCTTTTACGTCCTGAAGCTACACGGCACATAAAGAAAGAAACGTTCGAAACAAACAAAATGTTTGTGTGCCATACTCTATCGATCATTGTAAATATCTTAAGATATGTCACACTTTTTCAATTCAAGGGACATAATTCTTTAACTTTCAATAGCTCATGTTACAGAAATTTTGTAATCACCAGTTTTCATTACTGCGATTGTTACCGGTGATTTTTTGTAACGAATTTTTTGTATGATAACAATTTTTATAACTTGAAATAAATTTGGGAATAATCGAAATTAATTGCGAAATCCAGCAAAAGTCATCTAAGAAATAAAAATAATTGTTTGTATGGAAAGTAAGAACCTACGCACATCAAATTGTCTTTAAATTAAATGGCGACAGAAGAATTATCGTTGGACTTTTAAAAGGTAAACTTAAATATTAATGCAATACTTAAATGCAGCGATCAATCTTGATTTCTTCAGTATGCCCCACAAAAAGAAACCTTCGTCAACAAAAGACCATATTGCAATCAAAAGAGCCAAGGTTGCAGCGAGGAAAAGAAAGTCCCGTGCAAATGAAAATCCAGATCAAACGGTAACCAGAATAGCTTCCAAAGCTGAGAATATTCAAAGACTTAGGGAATCTCAAACTCCTGAACACAAATCAAGAGCCTTCCGCAATAGCCAGTTTAAATGCTGCCTGATTTTTGCCTCCTAAACCTGTTATACTTCAGCAGGATCTTCTCTGGAATCTTTCGATACTATCCATCTTTGGATTTTGCTGACGACCTCGTAATCATAACTTGTTTCCCATTCCTGAATATGTTCGTCTGTTAGGGTAGCTAGGTAATCCCTGTTGCAGACACCTGCTCAGACAGATTTGTACCTCTTCAACACCCACAGGGCCAACATATAGTTTTACTGCAATTATGCTGAATGAAACTCATTTTTTGTGAACTGCAGTTGAACGAGGCCAGTGCACTCAAACAATTGGCCATGATGTCTTTTGATTTCATGCTCGGCCACTTTGGAACAGTTTCGTCTAACCAGTTTGTGTCACAAGCCTTGGGTCTAGCTGTGATATGGTTTTCATGGACTGTAATCTTTTTATCAATAAGTCACCATCTTGACAAATCGTCTATCGGGAAGTTTGAACCCGGGTCTCATGGTCGGAATGTTAACGTTAGAATAATAAATAACTTGTGCACTGGAGAAATTTGAAGCAGCATTCTACTGACAACAGAGGCTTCGGCTGAAACATCACCCAAAGCACAAATTTACACTCTTCCGGGACATTCTGCAATATATATATATATACATATATATATATATGGAGAGAGAGAAAGAGAGAGAGAGAGAGATAGATAGAGAAAGAGAGTTCCGTCAGATGAGGATTCAAAGCACAAGGCTACAATCTCTGTGAATATATATATATATATATATAATATATATATATATATATATATATATATATATATATATATATATATATATATATATATATATATATATTCCCAGTTTCGTACCCAAACGTAAACAAACGAATTTTCTGAAGAAAGCAATGGATTTATTAATCCGACAGATTTTATATCACCTTAAAAGCTATTATCAGTGGATACTGGTATTTGAATAGACGCACCGTTTATTTATTAAACAGTTATATGTTTTTATGTTCAAGAAATCTTATTAATAGACGCTCTGTTTATATATATATATATATATATATATATATATATATATATATATATATATATATATATATATATATATATTTACATATATGGATAAATATAAATAAAATGTGTTATATTCAGTAGCTCGACTCAGGAGTTTCGTAGACTAACACTTTTTTGAATTGTTCTGTCCACCCATCAGGCGATTTCAGAAATTGTCTGTCGAACTTTGTTCGGGATTCGAACTCGGCTTGACGATTTCACTTTTTGGTACACTATCCGTTACATTATTCTAATCAGTTAATAGTAAAGATTCCTTAGAGGAATTGTCTTATGTTAGACTCGGACTCAGAAACGCGTGCTAAGAGTTTTAAAAATAAACATTTCCACTCACCCATTTTGAAATTTTGGTGATTCTCCCTGTTGGGAGGGTGCAGATGGTGCAGATGGTGCAGTGCTGTCCAGTGCATCTGTTTCATCACATGGGCTTTCCCCGTTTTGTGCTGTAGCATCGTTGTCAATATTAAAGGAAATATTTTTGGGTCGAATTCTTGAAAAAAAGAAAGGCATTTTTTTTAAAAACATGGAATGAATTTTTAAATTTATTATTCGACATATTGTTCAGTGCTTTGTTTGATTTGAGCTGCTCATGTAGATAAGCATATGAATGCAGATGTGTGCACGAAGAAAGGGTAGCAGATGGAGCAAAAGGTTGGTTGGTGGCTAATAGAGAGTAAACACAGTAGAAGAAGACAAGATCAATGATGGTGAGATGAGAAAGATGATTTGTTTAGCAAGACATAGCAGAAAATTGCACAATCATGGTCGTCACGGAAGATATTAGGAAAGGCCTTTGTCCATATATGTGTGTGTGTGTTTGTGTGTGTGA
>CAHIKZ030001838.1:322500-390000 GCA_903632075.3 Acanthosepion pharaonis
TAATGACAAGGTATAGCAATTAAGCTTTTTATTCATTTTTTCTTGTATTTGTAGAAGTGTTTTCTCTTTTGGACATAAAAATGTCTAAAAATTGTTCAAATGCTGTATATATCCGAAAAAAAGACAGTTATCATCACAGCTGTTTCGACTTGAAGGCACACTGGAAATCAGTGTGATTTCTCGTCTTCAGCAACTAATACAAATTCCCCTCAGAAGTCCTCTCCAAACTTTTCTGTCTTCTGCTAACTCAAGAAAATGATGCAGGTCTTCCAAGCTCTTCAAAGTTTTTTATTTTATTTTATTTTACCGGAAATGATGGCATTTCATAGATTGTTTTCTGTAGTTGTTCAGTGTGTATGCTATGATTGATTGATTTTGTTTCGAGGCATATCAACAACCCTATGGGTTATTAATGCTGAAATCTAAATATTTGGATTTTGGTTGGCTGATTTTGTTTAGCGGCATATCAACACCCCTATGGATTATTTAATGCCGAAATCCAAATCTTTTGTATATAATTTAATTCTTTTAGGGTAAAGGTATATTTTTTTAGATATATAGTTTGTAGATCATAAAATATATTGTTGGTAATTTATCTATAAATATGGTTTTTTTTTTGTATTTTTTTAGTGTTGCATTGATTGTCATTTTGTTATAAAAATGTTCTGATTTTTTTGGGGGGGGGTCACTATTTGCCCAGACCCTAAGAAGTGCTACCACCCCGGGTCAGGGTGAACCTGGGAACAACAGTTAAGAGGTTCAACGCTCCTCAAAACTTTCAATTTCTCGATCAGAAGGCTTGCTGCCGGATGTAGTCTATCGTCATATGTCTACGGATGTTATTTTTCCATTTGGCATTGATGACAAAACCATTTCCATGTTATTTGCCGTTCCCAAAGCTACTAGTTTGTTTAATTCCGATATGATTTAGGTTCCCGTTTTTCCTTCTTCTTCTTTTTCTTTTTTTTTTTTTACAAATCCTTTTTACATTAAATGTCCCGATGGTAAAATCTTTATATCCAACTGGAGGCATTTACAAACTTTTAAATAAGAAGTTGTCAACGATTGACAACCGGAAAAGTAATCCGCCATCATTTAAAGATAGTGTTGACACATAATTATCAGTTTAAAGACGCGAGACTCGATTCCTTCCAGATTAATTTTCTCGTTGCCCGTTTATAGGCTGTAATAGTTCTGGCCTTGTTCTTGGGCGTCAGTGTTTGTCTGAAGCATTTTGTAATACCCGAGTATCTGGCGTCTCTGTTAAGTCTGGCACAAGGTCTATTTATTTATGAAAACTGTGCCGTATTACTTTTAATCATTTATTAATTGACACAGCATCGCTAGACGGAGTGATTTCTCGACAAGTCAACAGCCACGGAGGATGGTTCCCCTGATGATCAAGGCGAGCTTTCAAGTTGGAGGGTATCAGCTGTGGTTTGACTTGTTGAGAGAGATGGGTTTCGCCAGGTCTACTTGTGTTATACTGGAACACACCTATTCTATTGTTAATAGACTCCCCCACCTATAATAATTAGGAGTAGTAGCAGTCGTCAAGAGCTCAGTGAGTTGGTTAGTCAGTCGATGTCGTACATTAAAGTATCAGCCACCACAACTAGATTGCTGCGTCATTAACTATTTTATCAAGTTTCCTAACGTTTTGTACGTCGAACCTTTTTAGGACCGACTTAGTGAAATACAAGCCCCCACTGTGAAACTACTCTATAACAACTTGAAATTAATTTTAGCTTTAATTGAAAGCTAAGGGATTTCAAATTTGCTATTTCTAATAAGCAAAATACTCTGTGGTGTATTTCAAATAGAAATTATATTGCTCGGAATCGATTTTTTTTTTTTAGTAAAATCGATCAAAACAGTCATTTTTGACACATTTGTAAACAAAAGTTACTTCTCGGTTTTAAAAATCTTGCAATGATAAAATATATATTTCTGAAAATTTGAGGAAAATTAGCAAATTTAAAGTTAAATTAATCTGATTTGAAACAAATATGACTGTTGTATACATACATTTCTTAACTACGGGGTCTTGTTTTTCTGTCGTATTACTCCATTTATGGACAGCGGATTGACAGCCGAACGTGTTCATAGTTAAGTATGGTGGAGCAGACGATAAAGTTTGAGGTTTTTTTTCGTCGTAAGAGGTGGGGGAACAATCCTTAAAACACGTGGCTTTTTAATGATAGATTTCTGCACGTAATGAAATATACAAAAACAAATCAAAAATCTTTTAAAAGTATTCAGCGTCGTCAGATTGTAATATGATTTGCAATATATAATAGGTAAATATAGTTTTACTTAATAACAATATTTCCTAAGAATTATCACATTGAAAATCAATTTTAAAAAATTTTAAAATGTTATAAATTATTAAATTTAAAATTGTAAAAAATGAAAACAAATCTTCAAAAATTCATTTTTCATCGAAAAAAATGTTTTACTTCAGACAATATTGTCTTTAATATATATTACTCATAAAGCAATTAAAAGCTTCTCTGATTAAATAATGCCTTGTTTATTGTGTTTTTTTTTATTTTTCGATTCAGAATAGATTTTCGGTAAAACCGGGTCCGATTTTGCAAAAAAAAAAAAAAAAAAAAAAATCGATGATTTAAATTTTCCAAAGAATTGTTCCCCCACTTCTTACGACGAAAAAAAAAAAAACTCAAACTTTATCGTCTGCTCCATCATACTTAACTAATATAATCCCTAAATTTATCCCGTTGAATTTTAAACACATTTAAAAAAAAATATATTTTTACCAAGAGTTTCTAATACAAAAATTTTAAAAAAATAATTTAATTCACTTGTAAATAAGGCCTGAAAATTTAATTAAAATCCAACAATTGAGTTTTGCAAGAATTTCCAAATTAATGTATCTGCCACCGAAAAAAAATGGCTAAAGTTTGCTATGCTAAAAGTTAGTACAACCGTTGATGCAAGAAAAACAAGTTTTTTTTTTAATCCAAATTTCAAATGTTCTAAAAAGGAGTAAAAAAAAATAATTAAATAATCAAAAAAATACTTTGATTCTTTCTCTTAATAATAACAAAAAGATTTTGACGATAAAACCGTTTTGATTACGTTTGGAGCATGTTTTCATCATGGTAAGCTGATTTTTGGCGATTCCGTGGAGGTACTTACTTGAAAGGATAAATCATCCTTTGGAATGGATAGTGAAAATGTCCCTAAGATTTGTTTCACAGTATATTTTTTTTTTTTATGTCCAGTTGTTCTCCCTGTATCAAGAATCTCTAAATAAATAGCAGAAGCACCAGACCAGATGTGGTAGCAATATTCAATGCATGGACAAATGTTAGACTTATAAATATTTAAGAGAGATTCTGACGAGAAAGAATTGTCTAACACAACGCAGTGAACTAACTTTCTGTTATAGAGTAGTTTCACAGTGGAGGCTTGTATTTCACTAAGTCGGTCCTAAAATAAGTTCGACGTACAAAACGTTAGGAACTTGATATAATAGGTATAACGCAGAGTAATCTAGTTGTGGTCGCTGATACTTCAGTATCTGACCAATGGTCGTCCGACATCGACTGACTGACCAACTCACTGAGCGACCCTCTCGTTACTCTTACTACTCCTACTTATTATAGGTGGGAGAGTCTATTAACTATAGAATAGGGGTGTTCCACTATAACACTTTCCTAGCAGCAAACCTAGCAATTGATTCAATATAATCTTTCCACTTCATACCAGCAGAAAACCTTAGCCCTAGAAAGGCGCCATGTGTTTAGCATCAGCCATGCTGAAGCAAGGCAAAAAATTAAAAAAAAAAAAAAGGTTCTCTAAGACGATTAGAGAACCGTACGTTTTACTGGTGGGAGAATGTTTAGCCTACAAGGTTGTTATTATGTTGGGTTAACTTCCCTTCCTCTTGTCCTCTCAGTATGCGCCGCGCTTAACCGGTCATGTGATCCTTAGCCAGTCAGTGAAGTTAAGTCTATTCAGTGAACAGTTTTTTTTCAAGTAGACACCATTAAGAGAAAACACATCCCTGTCATGTATATTGCAACATGATGTGCCGGACATGTGAATAAAGACACATTTTTTTATCCGCTTACTTTCTTTTTCATTGTCGGGGAGAAGGCATGTAACCCATTTCTACACTTTGTGAACCTGTTTTCTTTCTAGAAGATAAAATCTCCATTTTCATTCTTCTATCTTTCCTTAACCGTCTTTATCCTTTTTATTTTAAATATTTTGGGTGAATATCAGTACCGACAGCCCACATGTACTTGGTAAACTCACTGGCAAACCCGAAGAGTGTCGGGAGGGGCGCTTTGCCCCAAGCGGTAAGTTTTTGGAAACGGCGTTTAGATGAATTAGTATAATGAATCGTATGCTGTTGTAATGAAGTAGATGTCTCGTTTTGAAATGTTGATTTTAGAGGCGTGACAAAAACGCTCGATACGCCGCTGGGTAAATCTAACAATTAAAATTAAAAAAAATAATAATAATAAAAAAAACACCGATAAATAAAATAATCTCAATATTCAAATAATTTAAAAACGGAAATTTAAAAAGTTGTAAAAATTAAAAGAATCTTGCATGAGATGCAAACATTTTTACAGTACAATTGTTCACACAATGCAAGGCCCAAGAGCCACTCAAAGTAGAGAATGAGGTTGTTGTAAGTGCGTAAATGTAGGAAGTAAGAAATGCTTATTATGAGGATATGTAGGATAGATAACTGTTGATTTTAGGTTTGAAGAGGTTAAGATTATAGTGATCGGAAAAGCATCATTTCGGGGGTTTGTTATATAACCTAATAGATCTGAGGGAATAAGCCATCTGAGTGGGACTTCCTCATTACCAATGGAATACAAAGGGGATGAGGATGAATCGACTCTGTGTGTGCGGCATGGCATGTCCTAGCTGTGAACATCTGGACTGATGTAACTAAGGTATATAGCTCATCTGAACAGCTGCCATGGAAATAGCGGGGGAAGATCGAGAGGCCAGCAACATTTTGTATGACAGGAAAGGGGTACCAGGGTGGAAAATAATTCATCACCCATAAGGCCGCTTAAAGGATTTTGAACGCTGTCAAGGCTGGGCAGTGAGGACTATGAACCTAAAAAAATTGTTACCTCAACAAAAAAGAAAAAAAAAGGAAAAAAAGAAAAAAGAAAAAGAAAAAAGAAAAAGAAAAAAAAGAAAAAAGAAAAAGAAAAAAAGAAAAAAGAAAAAAAGAAAAGAAAAGAAAAAAAAAGAAAGATACCTTAGGTTTTAAAATGCATTAAAAAAAAAATGAAAAATCTTTCTTGAAACTTTAATTTTAGTTTTAATTCCAATCTACTAGATTAGATTTAATATTCCCAATAAGCAAACTACTTTGGTGCATTTCCAACCGAATTTAAACTTTTTGGGATCTTTTTTTTCCCTTATCAGTAAAATCTATAGATTCATTCATATTGACAAAATAGTCAACACAACATAATTCTCTTTATTAAAAAATCTTTCAAAAATAAAATATACTTTTCTGAGACGCTATTTGAGAAAAAATAGCTGATTTAAAGTTTAATTAATCTGAATTTTAACAAATATTACTTTTACTTTAACATCTTTTTATTAAACGGAGGTGGGTGTCGTTTAATGTGTTGAGTGATTTATTGATAGCTTGATATTTGGACAATTTAAGTCAGGTGAACATAACTGAAAAAACATTATATAAAAAATATAACTTACACGCTTTATTTAATATCATTTTTTGTCACTACTCCAGTTCTGGGTATGACGATAAACAACATCCGGCAACAAGGCCTCTGATCAGGAGGTTTTGGGGAGCGTGGAACCACCTCTTAATTGCTATTGTTCCTAGGTACAACTTGACATGGGGCGGTAGCACCTGTTAGGGGAGGTCCCTGCTATGGACAAATAGTGAAACCCCAAACAAAACCCTATGAAAACAAAATACGTTTTTAGAGTAAAATTACCAGCAATACATTTTTTTTTATTGTAAAATGACCAACAATACATTTTTATAGTAAAATGATCAGCAAAAAAGTATACAATTACCAACAATATATTTATAGCAAAATGACCAATATATTTATCTGTAGTTGAAGGTATACAATTAAGTTTAAAATATATTTAGTTGAAGCTATAAAATTGTTTTCAAAATATATAGATTTCGGCATTAAATAACCCATACAGGTGTTGATATGCCACTAAACAAAATCAACCAACATGAAACTCTTTCATGACATTAATCCATATAGTGATTTTCCAAGCGTAGCTTAGATGTGGTACAAGGCCGAAAGTATGGAGCACCCAGTAAATATCGAACTCACTACTCAGTCGTAATTGTTCCAGCCAGACAAGTTTGCTAACCACGCCGATGCGCCCAAATTATAGTGATTTTCCAAGCGTAGCTTGGATGTGGCACACGGCCGAATGTAAGGGGCGCCCAGTGAGGATCAAACTCACTACTCAGTCGTAATTGTTCTAGCGAGACAAGCTTGCAAGCCATTACATCACCTCGAGGTGCTCTGGGTTATTTCCTAAGTGTAGCTTAGATGTGGCACAAGGCCGAAAGTATGGAGCACCGGGTTCGAATTTCACCATGGTCGATTTGTCAGGAAGAAGACTTTTTGGTGTTATCGAACTGGGGTATGGGGGTCGATGGTTTTCAGGCACTTTGGAAAGTGCCTGAAAACCATACCACGGGTTGACCCAAGCCTTGTGAGTGAAATTGGGTAGACGGAACCCTTGGAGGCTGTCGATAGCTGTGCTAGCACGAAGTCACAAGTCATCGTGACCGAGGGTTTGAACGTGCTGGCCTTGTTCAAATTGTTGATCACGCTAGATAACACGCTCTTTCCCAGAAACTGTAACTAAGGTCTGCTCAGCATAGTTGCAGTATAAACCACAGGTTGGCTCTGTGGGTGTTGAATAAACACAAAATGTGCCTGAGCAAGCGTCAGCAATAGGGATTGGCTAGCCGTCCTAGTAGACAGGTATCCTCAAATACGAGTGGCCAGCTATACTATACTGTACTAAGACGCTTATTGAGACAATGTTAGAAAATTACCAATATATTTTATATTTACTGCTCTTATTTTCTGATAATATAATGTATGGATGTCCGTATTTGCAAAAGTCGGCACATTTATGCATACATAAAAAATTTCAGAATTCTTTTTCAAATATTGAGGGTCGTTGAAATGTAGTGAGCTTTTCAATTTATGATTAGTAAATGCAATTTTAATTTAATAACAATATCGCTTGACCGCTACAAATTAAGACAAAATTTTAAATGATTTGAAAGTTTATAAATTATTTCAATTAAAATTTAAAAAAAAATGAAAACAATTCTTGTAAAAATTCATCTATCTTTGAAAAAATTCGTCTGAAAGCAACAATGTGTATGTTATGTTATTTATGAAAGCAATTAAATGCTTATCTAATTAAATAATGTTTTAGTTTTATGACATTTTTTTTATACGATTCAGAAAATATTTTCTGTAACTGGGTGTCCTGCTTCGCAAAAGAAATTTGATGCTTCAATTTCTCCGAGGACGTTAAACGATACAATAAAGAATTTGTCGAAATTTCAGAAAATTAAACGAGTCGAGTAGGTGGTATCAGATGTAAAAAAATAGTTTTTATAAAAATTTTCTAAAAAAGAAACGTTTCAAAAATAATTTTTGAATGTTTCATTAAAATCCGACAATTATCAAAATCAATACGTTTTTCACCGTAAAAGATCGCTCAAATTTCCTGTAGAAATTTAACGCCCCACGTTGACCCCATAAAAAACAGATTTTCAACCAAAATTTCCAAGATTCTAAAAATAATAAAAAAAAAAAGTACATAAAAATTCTTTGATTTTTTTCCTCTTAAAAATAACATAAATTTTGACGATAACATTTTGCTTTATTTTATGTTTGTGTCATTTTTTATTGTATTCGGATCATTTTTTTTTATGCTTGGGGCATTTTTTAATATGTTTGGGGCATATTTTATTAAGTTTGGAGCATTTTTTTTTATTGTATTTGGGGCATTTTTTTATTATGTTTAGAGCATTTTTTATTATGTTCAGAGCGTTTTTTTTATTATGTTTAGAGCATTTTTTATGATGTTTAGAACATTTTTTATTATGTTTAGAGCATTTTTTTATTATGTTTAGAGCATTTTTTTATTATGTTTAGAGCATTTTTTTTATTAAACTTGGGGCATTTTTTTATTATGTTTGGGACATTTTTTTTAATTATATTTGGGGCATTTGTTTTCATCACGTATCCTGCAGTGTGATGTAATGTGTAACGGTTCGGAATAACAAATCCAAGACATGTTCGAATTCCAATCGGGTTCATTACTTTCATTTATGCACAAATACCCTTGGGGAAGGTAAGAATCCATTCTCTCCTCTTGAACTACGGGTTGAATAGCAGAACAGACATTTTGGCCTTATTTACTAAGACGCTTGTTGAGGATATGTTAGAAAATTACCGATAAATTTAAATTTACTATATTTATCGCTCTTACTTTCTGATAATATTTTGTATGGATGTCCGTATTTACAAAAATTGGCACATTAAATGACCTATAAGGAGTTGATATGTCGTTAAATAAAAAGTATCAAATCCTTAACTACCCAGTAATTTTAAAAATTTTAAATATTTTAAGCATTCTAATATTTTATTGAATTTTAGCCATGGTTGGCAGCCAGTCTACTGCAGAAAGAAACGACAATCTACTGTGGGAAAATCTCCTGCTTAGTCAGTCATGAGTCGAAAACAACATAATAACCAAAGCGTGACGCGTATGGCACTTAACTGACTGAATGATCCACTTTCGTAACGAATTTTTGGAGGTACCTACTAAAAATTTAAAAAACCCAGAAATATGTAGCTAGCTAAGCTCAGAAAAACAAAAATCAACCAAAAAAAAAAAAAATCCCAAAGAAACCTGGAGAGTTTACTAAACACAGGAAGTAAAAGAAGGATTAAAAAAGTAAGGAAAAAAACAAAACAAAACAAAACAAAAAAAAAAAACAGCTCTAAAACCCCATTCATCGAATTCAGTCAATCAGCTATGTGCCATTCGTGATACACGCTTAGGCGATCATGTATCTTTCGATATATGACTGACGAGGCAGATTTTTTCCCGTAGTAGGTTGCCATTTCTTTCTGCGGCAGACCAGTTGCTATCCAAGCCTATAGAACCCGGTTTTGTTCTGCTATCTACCCATAGCTTAGAAGAGGATTCATACTTTTCCTAAAGGGTATTAGCACATAAATGAATGTAAATTGATTCGACTGGATTTCGAACTCGGTTCTCTGATTCCTCAATCCGAATCGCTCTCCATTAATCCACTTCACAAAAGTTATTTCTAACGGAGGCATTATTTTGGACCAACACTAACCCATTTTACTTGACCCGAATTGGTAAATCTGCTATCGAAAAAAAAAAAAAAAAAAAAAAAAAAAAAAGAAAAAAATATTTATCTAAAATAATTTTAAATCTCATAGACCGAAATCGTTATGAAACGATTTTCGAAATTCATGCGGACTCAATATGATGTTGAAGTATTTTTTTCACTCGACAGATCTTTTAATGGAGAAGAATGCACAACAATATTTATTTTTTATTTACAGGGAGAATCTTGTAAAAATTGGTTGAAGAGCAAAGCTTTAACAGTTAGTCGTGGGGAACGAACCGGTAGACCACGATAAAGAGTTCGAAACAGGGAGCCTACCGGCTCCAAAAGGTCTGCGGAAATTCTGTTTCGCTTTATCCGTGGTTGAACAACAGCGGATAAGGCGAAAGTATTGCTAGTGATCCGCGGATAGTGATGTTTTACTAAAATGGTAGCGAGCAAGCCACTCTCATATGTCATTAATAATTTAATACAGTTCATGGTCGATTAGCACTGAATTTCCCCCAAACTGCAGCTTTGTGTCAGGCAAATCGAAAACGTTAAAAACAGTCGTACGGAAACACTACAGTCACCAATATTTTTATTTAGCCTTCTTGCTCCTTGCGTTTACTTTAAACTTTAAAAATAAAATAAATTTTCACTTGGATAAGTGGGCGATCTTGTTTGAGTTTTCTATTTTTCTATAATTGTTCAATCATCTTTAGTAATCCAGTCACATTATTTTATTAGTGCAACTGTAACTAAACATAACAACATTTTTGTGAAGTGATAAATAAAACCAGCGTAAATGAAAGAAAGCAACTTTAAGAAAACGCAATATTAAAGTAAGGGAGATAACCATAAAGTAAACTGCCAACAAATTAGAGTTATTTCCCTTGTTAGTTATTTTCCTGACCTTATGAAGTTGACCTTGATGATATTTCGGTTAAGCCTGAATGGATACAAGGCTAAGCTCATTTAAATTATAACGCGTATGTATACTGCAGATTAAGCGATGCTATACTTTTCAATGTCGAATAAATAATTTGGTGGCAAATAAAACGTTCCTATTTTAGTTTAGCCCGTAATAGTTGTGGTATAAATTTAAAAAATGATGAGCCGTTTTTTTTTTTTTTTTTTTTTTTTTTAATGAGATGCTTTATCAACAAGTACAAAAGAAAAGAGACATTACGAAAAATATCTTAAGAGCCATCAATATATTCTAGGGTCTGTCTTATGATAGCGCTAAGCAAAAAATAAAAATTAAAAATCAAATCAACGACCGAATTTGTTCACTATTTTTTTTTTTTGCATTATCCACGGCGTTATAGCGGAAAGCTGCGTGTGGGGTTTCAAATCTCTCCACTTTTACCTGGCACATGACGGTGAAGTATAAAAAAATATTAAGCTCAACCCCAGGGGGGGCTTTCTCCCTAAGCAATACCTCTCCTTCGGGAGGGGGTTGGGTTTATTGCTCGGCGCCTGAGGCGGTCCCAAAAGGGGAAGTGCCGAGGGGACTTGTGCAATTTTTTCTACGGTATTGTCGCTGAACCCACTTTAAACATCGACCTTGTACCACATTTGGTAGTAACGTGGGCGTGCTGGAAAATAGACGCTTTTAAAGACATTTGTATATATTGAGAAATTTTTATGTCACGAGTGTTTCCGTAGGATCCCGGTGAATATATATCGTATTGTGATATACGTCGGATGAACTGTGATGGATAAGTTTTTGTTGTGATTGAGCAAATTGTAATGAATGAATGGGTCGTGAATCAGATTAGCCAGGTTTAGGACAATCAGTGACAACCAGACTCATTTCACTTCCCTTACGGCCTTGTGCCATACATTGTATCTTTAATACAATAAATATACAGTTCCTTTCACTTTTTTGATGAAACTGCGTTAAAACAAACAAAAACCAACAAAAAATGGTCTCATTCTAATACAATACTAATAACATGACTTGGATAATCTGTATGAAATTATTACTGACATTAATTTTGAAAATAAACCAGAAAACTTCATTTTTCATTGTTTTTTCCCGAAACATTACACATAAAAACTTTTACATAAATCTTATAAGCGGAAAAAAGATTCTGTAGGTCCCACCCGAGAAAATAAGCAAAACCGAAAATCAAATAAGTTGTGTATTTAAAATCAAAACAGCAACCACAAAAATGTTTACAGTAGGATAATAATAAATATATTTATTATTACAGTAGGATAATAATCAATCTATTATTACAGAAGTATAATAAATCTAAAAAAAATGTTTAATTTTATGAGAGGAATCAGATAGAAAATATAGAATCAGGAAGACTTAATAACTTTTGATTTAACACTCACCTCTTCTTTAATATCTGATTTAGCCCTTACATCATCATTAACATCTGATATCGTTTCCATATCATCTTTAACATCTGATTTAGCCCACATATCATCTTAAAAATCTGATTTAACCCTCACCCCATCATTAACATCTGATTTAGCTCTCACCTCATCTTTAAGATCTGATTTAGGCCGCACCACATCTTTAACATCTGATTTATCCCCGAACTCATCTTTAACATCTGATTTAGCCCGAAAATCTTCTTTAACGTCTGATTTAGCCCCCACCTCATCTTTAAGATCTGATGTAGCTCGCAACTTTTCTTTAATATCTGATTTAGCCCCGAACTCATCTTTAAGATCTGATTTAACCCGCACCTCTTTTTTAACATTTGCCTCCACCTCATTTTTAAAATCTGATTTAGCCCACTCCCTTTAATATGACTTAGATCCCTGCCGCTATTTTTAAAAATCAACCTAGTTACACATCACTTTTAAAATCTGATTTGATCGCTACCCACTTTTAAGATCTGAATTATTAATCCCAATGCCAATTTCTGATTCGTAGAGCGTGTGTACGAGAGAAGCAGATGCTGTGAATTTGTTGGATACAATCAAAGATACAGGAAAAAAAAAAGGTAATATACCATCAATAAAAAAAATCATATTGTGTTTTTTGTTAACAGTACAACACAAGTTCTACTTGTGCGATGATAAGTGAAGAAAATCTGTCAACCTAAAACGAATCTACATTCGGTACACACGTTTTAATCTGGGATCGAACCCGGACCACTAACACTAGTGGTAAGTATTTAGCAATTCCAGTCATGAAGCATGTCGCCCTTGGATATTTACTAAGCTACTTAAAAAAAAAAACTTAGCTTTGTCTGGCAAAAGGCCATCAAAGTTGGGAACTCAGCGAGAATCAAACATATTATAATGATAATAATCTAGCTGGAAAAATTTGCTAGTTTTTTTTTTTTATCCATGTTGAGTTGTCCATGATAAACAGCTTTTTAATATTGGAGTAGATAGGTTCGACTATCGTTCGGTTCACACTCCTCCTCATAATAACATCATAAATTTTACTGCATGATTTTATTCATTTTTATTATTCAAGATATGTAAAAATGTGTTGGTCTATTTTTATAAATATGGTTGAATTACCTATTTGTATATACTAGACTCTACTGGCGGCAGCAACATATTTATACAAGAAACATTGTGTTTTAAGGCAGTAAATAAATTGTAATTGCTTCTGAAGATAAATCAAATTTTAAGTAATATATATATATATATATATATATATAAGTCCCAGACAAACCTGAGCCAAGGTTTCACCTAAGCGGATCATCAGGGAAAGGCTGGCTTCCTGACAATCCGCTTAGGTGAAACCTTGGTAGGTTTGTCTGGCTCTCTAGGTTTAACTAGGTCTGCTCTACTTATTGTATTGAGCACTTTATTTAGTTATTTCGGGTACTCGCATCGGGTTTTTTTTTCTTTGGGCCTTAAACTCGTATGCTAGATGATTATTTTCGGTTAACGTACATGTTCTTTGTTCTTTCTTTTTTATACCTTTCCCCCCCTTTGGTATTGGCTTGTTTATTTGCAAATCAATACACCGAAGGTTTTCCGAGCGAATATAGTTTCTTATACTCATAAGATTTCTATTAATAATAATAATAATAATAATAATATATATATATATATATATATATATATATATATATATATATATATATATATATATATATACAGGTGTCCATAAAGTTCGTTTGCACTTTAAAAAATTTATAACTTTATTTGTATAGCTGATGGTAATAATTTGTAAAAAGGATTAGAAAGAAGTAAATCTATATTTTTTAAGGTTTCATTGAAATTTTATTTAAGTTTCCACATGTCCTCCAACATTAGCAATACAAAGGGTAATACGATTTTGCAGTTCACGGAAAACATTTGCCAATTGATTTACAGTAATGCCTGAAATCACATTAGTTATTTTAGCTATACTTAAAACTAGGTACATTAAACTTTATAACATTTTTTACAGATTATTTCTATCGCAAATACAAATAAAGATATCATTTTTTTAAAGGGTACACTAACTTTATAGACTCCCTGTATATTGGTTGTCAATATGCTGGCCAATAAGTGCGCGAACTGCACCGAGTTTCGCCTGGAAACATGACAACTTACGAGAGAGTGTGGTGTAAGTGTGGCCGATGGAAGAATTTACTACTGTTTTTTTGATTGTTGATATTGGAGATGACAAACTCCCAGAGGGCATGAGGATTAGCCAATATTTATTTGAGATAATGTCAGGGCGCAGTTCACGCGCTAAATAACTTATTAACTAATAATATGATAATAATTGTGGAGAATGACATATCAGCTTTCAGTTACGAGTGATCTCCCTTTACTGGATGTTGAACTGTACTTACAATTACACAAACTGTTCTTGTGCGGAATAGTGAGAATACAACGTGTCGGTGAAAAGAATATGCACTTTACCAGCAACCAACGTCATATTCTATGAATAATATCGAGAAATTGTCCAAATACAAGGACCTGGAGATCGAGATTAACAGGATGTGGTGAATGAAGGCTGAGACAGTACCAATAGTAATCAGATCTCTGTGCCTCGTGAGAAAAGGAATGGATGATTTTACTAACAGTGTCCCAGGTAACATAAACATACAAGTTGCCCAGAAGATCGCCCTACTATGAAGATTCCATATACTAAGAAAAGTGCTATCAATTAAATGATAATTCTCCTATAGGGCCGAAGGACCATAGCTTGAACCCGGCTCTACAGGATAAAAAGCAGAAGCATAAGATACACAAATAATAATAATAATAATAATAATAATAATAATAATAATAATAATAATCAAAATCTCAAAAATATGTCATATGGGAACATCAACAATCCCTGTTGTAGTTGGAGCCCTCGGATTGGTTGGAAAAGATTCCAGTAGATTAATTGAAGGGATCCCTGGAAGCCCATGCCTTAAAGAAATACAAAAAATTGTTCTCACGAGTACAGCCCACGCCCTACGAAGGGTTTTATCTATATAAAATATGTGTGTGTGTTTTTAATTGGTCAGTGGAAAATGTCATGATGCCATTTCTAACCTTATGTTTCTGGGCGAGTCCCGGAAAGAAATGTGTACACACCAGAAATCAAAGGAAGTAATAATAATAATAGTAATAATAATAATAATAATAATAATAATAATAATAATCCTGGCCTGGCATCTTGGTTTCAGTCACTTTCCCACAGCCATAACGTAGCATCCGCGTGACTTTTCTATAAATAAATTCATGACGAACTTTTTTCTATGATATGTAGACTTTATGAATTTAAACGCTATACTAGATTGGCAACTAGGTCTCATCATTTTATCAGTTGAAATATCTAGACGTAACCATAAGTTCCATGCTAACAGTTTCTTCTCTCGAACTTCTCGCTTGTAGAACTCTCTTCCGGCTTCTATCTTCCCAGTCAACTTTGTTCTTCATGAATTTAAATGTAAAGTCAATCGTTATCTTTTGTCTTAATTCTTTTTCTTTTATTATTCTTTCTTCTTAATTGTGTTTATTTTTCTCATATTCTCTAACAGTCAGTAACCGCTTGCGTCTTAGTGGCTTTATTGCCTTGTTTGAAGTGAAATTAAAAAGAAAAGGAAGATTGAATCATCCTGGTACTAAATGTGTGTGGGTTTTCAAAGAAAAATAGAGGAAAAAATAACAATCAAAAAAAGTTGAATGCAGTTATTGCTTATATATATATATATATATATATATATATATATATATATATATATATATATATATATATATATATATATATATATATATATACCAGACATCAAAAGTTAAATGCTGAAGGTCTCTATAACATTGGAGATTCTTCTTTGGATTTTCTCAAGAATCTCTAAATATATAACAGGAGAACGACACCAAATGTGGCAGAAATTTAATTAGAAATTAAATGAATTTTTTTCGTTTTTAATAAAACCGTATTTTTGAAGTCGAAATTATACTCAGGCAAATTAGGGGATTGCAAACCCTTAAATCCTGATCCTTTGAGGATTAAGTGCCTTAACAGGGACTTGACTTAACTGGAACCACTTCGCAATCTAATCAAATGACTTATTTAGTTAGATTTGAGAATTGGGTCGAGCGGAGAATTTTCAGATTTTTTGTTTATAAAACTATAAAAATTTTTTCAACGCCCAATTTTAAACGTTTATGATGTATCTAAAAGATGGGCGTGTAACCTAACCCTACTAAAACACATACACAATGTTTTCTAATAAAATAACCTATTTAGTATAAAAGTCATTCATTAATGAACAGGATATGCGGGTGGTGTAATGGATAGTGGCTCGGTTTATAATTCCTGTCGAATTCGTTACATTCATTTGCGTGCAAATAGACTCGGGAATGTTATGAATTATCTCTTTTCCCAAAGCTATGGGACTTGTATCTGGGAAAATCCTTGTTATCCCCCCCCCCAAAAAAAATTGTTAATGAAATATTCACCCAAAAAAAAAAAAAAAAAAAAAAGATAATTCTTACACTCCAAAATGTTTGGGCTTTAAGTAACCCACAAAGGGTTGATAACCCGTAAAAAAACCCAAAAAAAACAAAAAACAAACAAAAAACAAATCAAGCATAAGTGCTGAAAATTTGATCTAAATCAGATAATTCCTTGATATTTGGCCATTTTTGTTCTTTTTTACAGAGATGGATAGCGTGACTTTGTTTTCATTTCGGAAACACGTACTTTTTTTTATAAGTAATTGAACTTTTTGCATTTCAGGAAAATATTCTTTTTTAATTCCAGTAAAATATCCTTTTTTTATTTCGGGAAAATGTATTCATTTCATTTCAGGAAAATGTACTTTTTTCATTTGGGAAAAAGGTATTTTTTTCATTTCGGAAAAATATATATTTTTTCATTTCGAGAAAGAATGTATATTTTTAATTTCGGAAAAATGTACTTTTTTAATTCCGGAACATGTACTTTTTCATTTCTGAAAATGTACTCATTTAATTTCGGAAAGAATGTAATTTTTCATTTCGAGGAAGAATGTACTTTACAGTATTACAAATAATTAAACAAAATTAAAAATAAAAAAAACAACTTTTCTTGATAAGACCAAGATCTTTTCACCAACTCCTTTAATATTATTTTATTTCTTTTTTTTATATAAATAATAGTATTTTCGCTGCAGAATAATAAAAAAAAAACATTATCAGTGACATGGAACATTAGTATCAATAATTTTAATTATATTAGAAAAATGAATAAAATTATATCGATCACAATAATAGCAATAATAGTCCAGCTATAAATAACAACAGAAAATATTGAAGGCGAGGATTATGCGTTTTACAAATAGATGTTAACAATAATACAAATAAGGATGTTGCGTTTCGTAAATTCGTGTCAGATCACAAATGATATTATTGAGAATTATCATGGCAAGATCAATAATAAGAAAACAGCAATGACAATCAATAATACTAAAGAATGATTATGCAGAAAGATAAAATTTAAACAATGATAATAAACAATCCAAACAAAGTCAAACTATCAACAACAAAAAAAGAAAGATATTGAAGATTATCACAGCAAAGATGATAACACACAACAGAATTATTAGGAGGCATCGAAAGTATTTGTTTAAAATTTTTTTTTACAGATTTCTTTTTACAGTCCTTTACTCAAATGTTATTTCATGTACACACATGGAAAAACTATTTATGATTTCACTATATATTCATTATTATTATTATTATTATTATTATTATTATTATTATTATTATCTTTGAATTCTGGCGTTTACACATTTCTTTCCGGGTCCCGGCCAGGAACCTAAGGTTAGTAATGGCATCATGACACTTTCCACTGACAAAAAAAAAATTAACATAGATAAAGCCCTTCGTAAGGTGTGGGCTGTACTTGTCAGAACAATTTTTTGTATCTCCTTGAGGCATGGACTTCCAGGAATCCCTTCAATTAGTCTACTGCAATCTTTTCCAACCAGTCCTAGGGCTCCAACTACAACAGGGATTGTCGATGTTCCCATATGCTACATTTTCGAGATTTCTATTTCAAGGTCCTTGTATTTTGACAGCTTTTTGAATATCTAGAAATATACATTGCAGTCTGCAGGGACTGCCATATCAATAAGCAGGCACTTTTATTATTATTATTATTATTATTATTATTATTATTATTATTATTATTATAGATTAGGGTGTATCGAAAGTATTTTAATTTCTTAGAGCACTTTACTCGAAAGCATGTTTCATGTACACATCTAAAGACTATGATTCCAGTGCATCATAAATATCATTATTACTATTTATTAGGGTGTATCAAAAGTATTTTCGTTTTTGAGAGTCCTTTACTCTAACGCTTATTTCATGCATATATCTAAAGCCTATCTTTGAATCCACTATATAATCGTCATCATCATTATTATTATTATTATTATTATTATTATTATTATTATTATTATACTTAGTTTTCAGGCACTTTCCGAAGGTACCGCGCCCTGGGATTGCCTCCTTACGCTGATAACATCGTCACCTTCTTGACAAATACGGCCATGGTGAGATTTGACCCTGGTTCTTATGGTCGAGAAGCGAGCGTTTAGTGGTGAAATTGGTTAGACGGATTTGTTCGTCGAATGCTCGCACGAAATTACAAGTCATCATGACTGAGGGTGCGAGCGTAATGTCCTTGTTCACACCAGATTTCGTGCTCTCACCCAGAAACTGTAATTAAGGTCTGCTCAGCATAGCTGCAGTGTAAACCACGGTTGAGCTTTGCGGGTGCTGAACAAATGTGCCTGAACAGGCGTTTGCAACGGGGATTGACTAACCGGCCTAGCAGACAGACATACTCGGAAACGAGAGAACAGCCAATATATTATTATTTATAATGGTGTATCAAAAGTACTTGTTTTTTTGTACAGACCTTTACTCCAAAGCTTATTTTATATACTCAGCTAAAGACCACGTCTCAAGTGTATTACTAAGAATGTACCAAAAGTATTTTCGCTTTTTATGGACATTTACTCCAAACCTAGTTTTATGTACATATATAAAGACGACACTACTTAAATTAATTGGTCCGCTCGTAAAAAAATACAAGGAAGAATAATTTCGAACAATTTTTGTGTATTAGCATTTATTAAGACCTTATTCTTTAAATGACATGTTTACGAATCGGAAAATAAGGATCTTTTTAAAAATTATTTTAGAAGGGTCCTGTTCATGATATAAATACAATGTCAAATCGATCCTTGGCTTTTGAAAGAGTTATCTGTACTCTGTTTTTATTTACAAATACCAAGTTTGAAACAGTGCTTGCATCATTGACAGTTGCGTACTACCGATATTCTTTGTCTCAATTCATAATCGTACGCAGTTATCAATGACGTAAACACAGTTTTAAACTTGACAACTGTAAATAAAAATACAGTACAGATAACTCTGTATAAAGCCAGGGATCGATTTGATTATGTATTTAGAGTATGAACTTTTAAAATAAAAAGCAATATTTATCGATTTTAACAAATGTTATGACTAAAGGAATGTCTAATAAATGCTATTATTATTAATAATAATAATAATAATAATAAAAAATGGTACCTAGACTTTTTGAATTTAAGCGCAGTAATAGATTGGCAACAAGATATCAGTTTTCAGTTGAACCGTAAGTTCTATGCTAACAGTTTCTTCCCTCACACTTCTCGCTTGTAGAACTCTCTTCCGGCTCTATGCTTTCCAGACAACTTTGATCTTGAAAAATTTAAATGCAATGCCAATCTTTTATCTACTGTCTTCTTGATTCTTCTTTTTTTATTGTTCTCGCTCCTTAATAATGTTTCTCTTTTTTTTTCATTCTTTCGCACTCAGTAACCCCTTAGTCACTAAGGCTTAGTGGCTTTACTGTCTTACTTGCGGTGAAACGATTAAAAAAATAATAAAATTTATAATTTCATTATTATTAATACTATTATTACTTATAATTATAATTTTATAGATTTTATAAGAATAATTAGAGAGCAATCCCGATTCTGGAACGTCTCACGTGTCGAACAAATCGGTTTTCGAATAGAATATTCGAGATGAAAATGCCTCGGTTATCCAACAAAATTTTTGTTCTCGAACAACATTGCCGAACCGATCCGATCTGAACTGAACCGAACTGACCGAACCGAGCCGATCCGAGCCGATCCGAGCCGAACCGAGTTAAGCCGAACGGAATCATTCTTAGTCAACCGTTGTGTTGTATATATTCGTGTGTTGTGCTGTGCCTTTCTTTTCCTTTCTTTTCCAATTTTATTGAACTGTGGCTCTTAATTTTAATGGGAAAAATGATTCGGTTCTCGAACAATTCGGTTTAGAACAGAATTTCAGAACAAATTATAGTCGAGACCGAAGTTGCTGTGTATTATATTAGTTTTTGTTGATCTTATTTATATTTTTTACACTTGTATACAATTTTGAAACATAACTTGAAGAAGACAGATATAATGACGAAATATTGTTGAACATTGTTAAACATCGTGTCTTTTTTCTTTTCTTAAATCGCGCTCTTCTCTAAGTTTTGTAATAGTAACAATGATAATTATATTGATAATAATAATAATAATAATAATAATAATAATAATAATAATAATAAATCTCGAAAATGTGGCATATAGGAATATCAACAATCCCTGTTGTAGTTGGAGCCCTAGGACTGGTTGGAAAAGATTGCAGTAGACTAATTGAAGGGATTCCTGGAAGTCCATGCCTCAAGGAGATACAAAAAATTGTTCTGACAAGTACAGCCCACACCTTACGAAGGGTTTTATCTATGTAATTTAATTTATTTTTTTTTTTGTCAGTGAAAAGTGTCATGACGCCATTTCTAACCTAAGGTCCCTGGGCGGAACCCGGAAAGAAATGTGTAAACGCCAGAAATGCAAGAAAATAATAATAATAATAATAATAATAATAATAATAATAATAATAATAATAAAACAAAGGAGTCAGCAAAGAAGATGCAGCACAGCAAAGAAATAAAAAAGTTCTCTTGAGTACAGCAAACACCATCTCGAGGAAAAAATAAGTGTCCTCTTATTTTTTTTATTTTTTTTATAAAAATGCTCAGTGGAAAATGTCATGATGCCATTTCTGAACTTAGGTCTCTGGTTGGGATCCGGAAAGAAACAAGTATACAGCATAAATCAAAAGAAATAATAATAATAATAATAATAATAAAGACTACTTTAATCCAACAAAAGGTTGAAACACGATTCGGCAATAAAATCAAAACCATGTTTGTAAAACAAGCAAAAACATTGAAAGCATCAAGAAAAAACATTCCACAAACGAAATTAGCAGCCAGCAACACGAACGATATAACAATAATCAAAGCCAAGGTTCATAAAACTTTTAAAGCCAAGATATGAGTTTATTCAAAGGAAAGCGAATGGAATTTGAAGTATTCGATGTGATATTCCAGTTCCTCTCCTATCGATCTGGGCGAGCTAGATCAGAAGATAAATCAACTTCCAGGGTCCGGTTGTCTATGATTTTTAGTGGTAGGCCTGGTAAGGTCTGCATATATATATATATATATATATATATATATATATATATATATATATATATATATATATATATACATGGTAAATAAATATATATATATATATATTTACTAAAGATTTTTGAATGCTATCAGACATCAAGGGGAAAGACAGAATATTGTATAAAACTGACATCTTCTTCCCCCCCCCTACGAAAATAGCCGTAGAGCATCGAGAGTAACAACAGGATTTGTAAGGTTGAAAACAATTCATCGCCTAAAAGGCGGTGTAAACGCTTTTGAACTCGACCAAGACTGGAAAATGACGATTGGACAACTCCAGCCTATTTATACTAGCAATATTATATTTTCGTCTAATCGGATCAGCTAGAATGTGCCCCACCCCTTTACCTATGGACCCCTTTTACTCATTTTTTTTACTTTTTTTTTTTTAATTTTTCGTGTCCCCTAGAGCAATTCGATGAAAAATAAAGTTTATTTTATTTTTTACTAATAGATAAGTCTAAGTATTGTATTATAGAAATAGTTTAAGACATTTTTTTATTATGTTTATACGTTCTTTTTATAGATACAAATATTTAAGTAAACGTTCTGTCTATAATAAACAGTATTAACGACATTTACCGACCTGAATGTCCGAGAAATTGTCACAGAAAATATGCGCCCTCCGACAGGAATCTAACCTGTATCCTATACGGAACCGTCATATAGCAGGACGTGCTTTTACCGATTGAGCCAAGGAGGAGTGTTTCGGTTAACAAGGTCGATTTTACTGTTTTTAAACTACAACTCTCCATGATTTTCTCTCGTACATTCATATCTGCTCGATGTGTATCCAAATGTAAACAAATGACGTCACACATTATGTAATGGACAAAGTCTGACAATTATTTTAAGACATTTTTTTATGTTTATACGTTTCTTTTTTATTTTTTTAATAGATAAAAACATTTTTTATGTTTTTTCATAAACATAAAAAATGTCTTAAAATAATTGTCAGACTTTGTCCATTTCATTATAGAAAAGGTAGACGTATATGTTTTACCTTTGAAGTAAAAATAATTTAATGAAAATGAACTTACACTATTTACATTATTCAGACTGTTATCGTCAACTTCATTACCATATTCACAACGTTTCGGCCGTTGTACGCCCTGGCCTTTTTCAGGTGATAGGAATTTCAAACCGAACTCTTTATTTCGCCCATGTTCCAGTGGATAAAGGCGTTGGTTATATCCAGTGACAAGGCCCAAAGAGTTGTGAGTTCAATACCAGACTACAGCAGCGGTGAACCAAAAAACTTGGAGAGTTGAGTTAAAGGGAAATAACTGAGAAGAGCCATGGCACGTGGAACTAGAGCAATCTACCTCTGTGGACGAAATAAAGGGTTCGGTTCGAAATTCAAATCATCCGAAGGAGGCCGAGGCGTACAACGGCCGAAACATTGCGAATATGGCTGTGAAGGTGAGGATAGCAGTCCGAATAATGTAAATAATGTAAGCAATCATAATACCTTATCTCAGAGATATCGACAGATATTGAAAATAAACTTGTATTTACCAACTAAATTCTATGGAACATTTATGTGCGCTAGTAATAACACATAATATAAGCCATTTTAAAATATGTGAGTAATTAATAAATTTAAAAAAAATCAAGATTCATTTCAACGAGTTCCTTGTGGTTGATGTTGCTCTGAGAGTTTGTTTTTTTTTATATTCGACTCCATTGATGTCATTGATCGTCGAAGATCTCCCCTTTTCACAATGTCAGTCTAATTAATTTATTTTAATATATTAATATTTTATTTTATTTTTTTATTAATATTTTAAATTAATGTTATACATTATTAATATATTAAATTAATTTATATAATAAATTATAAATCTTTATATAATTCTTCATTTTATATTTTTAATTTTAATTCAACTTTTACAATCAAAACATCCGGTAGACTGTAAAAGGGACGCTAACTTACATCGCTTGATCTTGTTTCTACTAGTTTTAGTGTTGCTTTTCTGTTTTTAGTAATTTTAGTATTTTAACATGGTGTAGATTACTATAGAAATTCTAATTCTCAGTTGTTCCGACTTTATCAAGGGAAACAATGAAAGCGAAATGTTTTCTTGTCATAGTTATATCAAATCCAAAATTTAAAATTTGTCTTCAGAATTATTCTGGGAAATATAACTTTATTAATATATTTATATTTTATTTTATTTTATTGGTATTTAAAATTATTATAATTATTTATTATTAATATATCAAATTAATTTATATAATAAATTATAATCTTTGTATAATTTTCCTTTATGTATATAATCCTTCCTTTATATATCCTTTGTTTGTATTCAACTTTTACTATCAAAACATATGGTAGACTAAAAGAGACATTAATTTAAATTGCTTGATTTCATTTTCTACTAGTTTTAGAATTGTTTTTCTATTTTTAGTATTTTAATATGGTATAGATTACTTGAGAAATTCCAGTTCTCACTGTTCCAAAGTGAAATTACTCTATGGACCTCTAAAATATTACTGTAGACCCACAATTTGTTATTTTTTGTATGGACCCTAACATCTGTAGAACCACATTTCTGTTGCTTCAATCTGTGAGAAGACTGATATTATGTAACAGTTCTGTACTCTTTTTCTTTATTTCTATTGATATTTTGAATAAATCTGATGAGAAGACCCATCCTTGCCTTACATCTCTTTTTCTGTGTATTTATTCAGTTCATTTTCTGTCCAGGCAATTTGATCCCAGTATATGTTCTGAATTATTCTAATTGCTTTTCCAAATGATTCAAGTCTTTCTATCAGGGATTAAAAAAAAAATGATAACCAATGTCGAGTCTATTACTGTATTAATTAAATTATATTAATATATTTTTATTATATTAATATTAATATATCAAATTAATTTATATAATAAATTGTAATCTTTATATAATTTTCATTTATATTCTTTTTATAGATACAAATATTTAAGTAAATGTTCTGTTTGTAATAAACAGTATTAAACAACATTTACCGGCCTGAATGTCCGAGAAATTTTCATAGAAAATATTCGTCCTCCGACAGGATTCGACCTGTATCCTATACGGAATCGTCATTTAGCTTGACGCGCCTTTACCGATTTGGCCACAAAGGAGCGTTCGGTTAGCAAGGTCGAATTTACTGCTTTTAAACTTCAATCATCCATGAATCTCTTTTTGAAATGTCTAAAAATAATTGTCGGACTTTGTCCATTTCATAACGTGTGTGTGTATATATATATATATATATATATATATATATATACAAATATACAATCCTTCCTTTATATATCGTTCTCAGTTTGTATTCAATTTTTACAATAAAAAAATCCGGTAGAATAAAAGGGACGCTAATTTACATTGCTTGATTTCGTTTTCTGCTAGTTTTTCTGTTTTGAGAATTCTAATATGGCGTAGCTTACTGTAGAAATTCCAGTTCTCAGTTGTAACAACCATTCCAAAGTGAAATTGCTCCAGGGACCACTAAAATTTTACCGTGGGCACCCAATATACATTTTTTTTTTGTGGACCCCCAGTAATGTTACGTGACCCCGTAAGGTCCACATGGACCCCAACTGAGAATCACTGAGCTAGAGCATAGCAGCCGGGACCATGTACTTTCTGGATTGGTATAAGGAACCAATTATTTTCCCAGCGTGACTTTAGTATATACGAGTACCATTTGACGTCTTTAGTGTGCTTGAGTCCCAATAGATTTCTAAGACAAGGAGCTTCATTTAGAGTACAACTGTTCATTATGACTGCTGAGAACGTAAGGTCTGCTCGGTGATGATGAAACTTTAATAGCTTGCTTTTGAAAGGTATTGAATGTTACAAGCCATTTTATCCCTCATTGAGCTGTGCGAGCTAGATCAGACGCTAGATCAGTAGCCAGGGTTTGGTCATCGCGCCCATAAACTGTGGTATCGACTGCATATATATTTATTCATGATTTCAGAATGCTGTTAGATATATCGTTCATCTAATGCAGAATGAGTGTAGGACCGAGGTGAGGGACGCCTGTGTTGATCTCGTGGGATTCAGATGATTGGCCATTAGCGATCACCTTCGTGGACCTACCTGATAAGAAGGTGTTGGTAATTGAAAAGTAATATCCAGTACTTCTTTAAATGGCGTGACCGTATGCAGTTTTGGCACAGGTTATCGTATACTTTAACCTAACCTCATTTATCGGTAGGCTTAAGTCTTGTGCCACTAGTAGCCTATTGTATGTTCGGGGAGGGGGGTCGACCTATTCAGAATTTTCAGCTAAAATTCTTTAGGTCGACTTGTACGCCGCCATTTACGCTATTTTTGAAGTTCCATCCAAACTTGAAAATGGCTGGGCATTGAATCTGCTTTTATGAATGAAGGGGCAAATAAATTGAAAACCAGATATTATTATTATTATTATTATTGAGAGAGAGATAGAGAGAGAGAGAGAGAGATAAAGAGAAAGAAAGCGTGTGTGAGAGAAAGAGAAAGAGACAGGGAGAGAGAAAAGTGATGTGGATATATATATATTAAAAGGGTCAACATTTCCAAAATTGGATGTCAAAACAGTACGATGAAATCATGACTGCAAATTGTTACCATTCCCAATAAAAGACACAAACAACCAAACCCCAAGGCGTATAACCCCGGCGTCTAAATATCCCAAACAATTTGTGACAAGTGCAAAACGGTTGACATGCAGGTGTTTTGATGAAGGAAAACAAAGCAGGCGAGGTGAAAATGCAAATGAAAGGGAACAAACAGGTGTCAGATTCTTCTTTTTTTTTATTGTTAATTCTTTATTTGATCTTCGAAAAAACAAACATTTATTAAATGGTTGATATCTGCTAATTGTGCGATGAAGCTACATCCTCTGTCAGCCATTGATTCAAATCGTTGTTTCCTTTATTTTTTGTTTAAATCAACCAATGAAAACTCTGCTGGACGGGTTAAGCATCCAATAACTGTTGCGACCAAGTAAATAGTTAAGCACACCAGGAGAGTATTACACGACTAGTGAGAGTGTCTCGAATGAACTAGCGCTCAATCTATTCACAGTTCAATATTCACTGTTCCAAGAAGACTTCTGTCCGACTAATCTTATAGTAGGCGGAATCTAATATAGACTCTATAGAGGGAGGACACTACAACAATAACCTTCCAGCAAGTATCCCCATAATCCTTCAAATGCGCAGTTACTTGAGCTTATTTCGTCCTTTGTGAATTCATCCTAATATATATATATATATATATATATATATATATATATATATATATATATATATATATGTATATATATATATATATATATATATATATATATATATATATATATATATATATATATATATATATATATATATATATATATATATATATATATATATATATATATATATATATATATATATATATCAGTGAGGAGGCACATATATATAATATCATATATATATTTATACTTTGTTATATATATATATACATTTTATATATGAGAACAATTATATTTTATATATCAAGAACAATTATTATAACAAAAATTTATAAAAAAAAAATGTTTTCGTGTGATGCGTTTTTTAGTCCGATGGCATGGAACACGTCACAGGAAAAAACGTTTTTATATATATATTATATTATATATATATATATATATATATATATATATATATATATATTTTTATATATATATTATGATGATAACAATATGGAATACGTCACAGGAAAATTGTTTTTCACTTTTTTATATATATATATATATATATATATAAATTATATATATGGATAAAGAGAAGAATCCCCATTTTTATAAATGCATGTCAAAGAAAAAAAAAATGCGTTTTAAATATAAATGACGCGTCACTTATATATATATATATATATATATATATATATATATATATATATAGTCCAATATGACGATTTTTATATATCAAGAAAATTATTGAAAATTTTTTCACTTTGTCCTTTTTTATTTATATTGTTTTATATATATATATATATATATATATATATATATATATATATATATATATATATATATATGTGTGTGTGTGTGTGTGTGTGTATGTATATGTAGTGAATATTGTATAATATCCAGCGTCGATAACACTACTCGTAGATTCCTGTAAAGGATGCCATCTTCAGATTCTCTGGAGATTCTCTGATAAACTCCACACCTGAAGATTGCATGAAACATCCCGTGTCAGTCATATGAAATATTATGTATTTATCGACTAATTTATGTATTATAGCTCTGTTATACTTATAGCTCGTTTCGAGCACTCTATAACACCTGAGGAATAAATATACTTACGTACGTGCAAGTATTTGTACGTGTATGTACCTTTTGTATTCTATCCATTTTAAGATTATTTTTATGCCTTAATTCAACTGTCACCACGGTGTTAACCTGTATTCATCACACACACAGACACGCACATATGTGTGTGTGTGTGTGTGTGTATTTACATATATATATATATATATATATATATATATATATATATATATATATATATAGTTTATGTCTAGACCTCACTGATGACCTGTGATACAGCGAAACAGTCTGTGGATGACGATATTAGCTCTCGATAAAATAATTTAATCGATCGAGCACTGTAGAGATTAAAGCAATTTTTAAACAGTCACTCCTACTGCTGATAATGCAAGATCTCCAAGCCAATTGAGTTCTCAAAATGACTGGTGTATTTATGAAAAATAAATACGCAAAAATTCGCCGGGTGTCAATGGCTCAGGGGTTAGAATCTCCAACTGATACGAAATCGGTCAGGTTACGGTCCCAGCCTGAACAGATCGGATTCTAGCCACACTGATGAGCTGTGAAAAAGCGAAACAGTCTATCTGTTGATGACTATATATATATATATATATATATATATATATATATATGGTCTATCAAAAATACTTTTACAAACTTTGGATTTTTACACTCGGGTCCGCGAATGGTAATGGTAATGGACGCGAGGCTACACGACTGGATCAGATTGCTTTTCTAGATCGAAGGTAGCTGAGTCATCCAAATTTTGCTGTTGTTTATCGTCGCGTTGCTGAGACAGATCGGTGGTACTCCAAACTAATGATCGAGGAAGACCGAGATCTGCTCGTACCCCTGACCATGAAGAACACGTTCTACAGACTGTCGGACGATCCAGGTATCAGCACACGTCAAGTGGCCCTAGCATGTCGTGCATCTCATAGTAATGCATGGCGGGTACTTCAAGAGTAGCTCCTGTATCCGTATCATTTGCAACAGGAGCAGGGTCTTTCGCCCTCTGAACACTCAGCACGGGAGTGCTATATATTGATTTATGTGTGTTCTTTTGCTGATGGTTTATTGCGCAAACTGCCGATCCATTGTTTGTCATTTCAGTCTTGTTTTAGGATGAGGCAACATTTAGAAGAGATGGAATAACAAATTTACACAACCAACATTTGTGGGCGGATCGGAATCACGATGGTACACTAGAGGCAAGACACTAGCATCAGTTTACGATTAATATGTGGGCTGCAATTGTAGGTGACTGTCTGGTAGGTCCATATGTTCTCCCAGTACGTCTTACAGGAGCTGTCTACAGGGACATTAATTTGAACACACTTGTAGACCTGCTAGAGGATGTACTCCTGCTAATAAGAAGATGCATGTGGTTCATGCACGATGGATCCTATTATATTTTAATAACATTGTTCTGGATGCACTGGCTGGCATCTACCATGAAAGATGGATAGGTATGGAAGGAGCGATTCCATGGCCTGCATGTTCCCATGACCCTCAATTTTTTTTGTCTTTTTTATCTTACAATTGATTTATGCAGCAGACATTAATAATGCAGAGACGCCTCATCAACCTGTCATGGGACCTGCGAAACCATTCAACATCATGTGGGAGAATTTGAAATCATAGTCAATGGTAGAATGTTGGTTCATGCATGCTACCAAAGTTTGTAAAACACACACACACACACACACACACACACACACACACACATATATATATATATATATATATATGGTGTACACATTTGACGTTTCAGACGTCTAGCATGAAACAGCCTGTAGACCTCTGAGTATTGACGTAGTTGATTCATTTTGTTTATATATATATATATACGCTCTATGCATACTGATTTTATTTTTTTCAAAAGTAAAAAAACACTTGGTTTTTAAAATTTTTAAATATATATATATATATATATATATATATATATATATATGTATGTGCATCAGGGACGTGCCGTCTAGGATGCCAAGGTAGACACAACCTATTCTGAATAAAGTCGATCTTATTGAAATTTTTTTTCCTTCTTTTTACAATATGAAATTAATTTATTTCCAACAAAATTATGAAGGTTATGTGTTATATATTTTAAATAAAATGCAAAATAATGTTTTTTTTTTATAGATTTTTAGTCTACATAAAGGCTTTGGAAAAGCTGCCTTCTTTTAGGGATGGAATTATTGGAAAACGGCACGCTGCTGATATATATATATATATATATAACGGGAATAAAAGACTGATTTCTTCTGTATGCATCGGACGTTGCTATGAATCGACCTTAATTTGGTGGTATTTCAAAAAAAAAAAGTGCGGAAAATATTTTACTACCCAGTAGTAATGATGAACATAGCTTAGTTTGGCACGTGATCAAACTTTTTGGCATTAGTGAGAAAATTTCATGTAATATAATCTCTATTAAATAATGACCAGTTGAGGGAATATTTTGATAAATATTATGAACTTAAGCTCATCCGTCCAGTGATTTATTAGTGAAAACGTTTTCAAGATGGTAGCCAACCAATATTTTAGAATTTGGCTGAAAAAAAGGATCATTTTGAAGCCCTGTTTTCGTTTTGGTCTTTCTTTTCTTCTTCTTCTTTTTGAATTTTGTTTATATTAGCATAAACGGTGTTAAACGGATGTGTATAGATATAAATGTCTTTTATTTTTTTAGAAACACTTTTTCTTAAAGTCTATTTGATTTTGAAATATTTAAGGTGTGCGCGTCAACATTTAGTAGATTTCAAATGAAAAAAAACAAACAAACAACAACAACAATCAACTTAAAACACCGCATAACAGGCATTTTTTTTTTAAATATTTTGTCAGCATAACAACCACAGACAGAAAGGCTCCAAAAATATTCTATAAGAAGGACAGTCTTTTCAAAATGGCCGCTCCATTAAACTCCCAATTGATATCAAGATAACTCAAAAGATTCACTGCAATAAATAGAGCCAGTATATATATATATATATATATATATATATATATATATATATATATTTATACCTATGAAAAACACAGATATTTTTCATTTTTTGTGTGTGATGATTTTGTAAAGAAATAGTGTGTGCGTTTGTGATTAATTTTTTTTTTCTAAGAATTTTTGATAGTTTATTTATTTTCAAAAATTTTGTCAAGGATACTAAGTTTATATATAAATAAGATATATTGTACATATAAAAGTATAGGTATAAATTTAACACTGCATATTATTTGAAAAGTTTCACGCGTCGATTAAAGAATGATCTAAGGAATGTTAAAGAATGGGAACTGTCAATCACTTGAATTTTGTTGATTTTAATGTGGATTTCTAGTATTATCTATCTATATCTTGGTATGTCATCTATCTATCTATCCAGGCAGGTTTCATCTATTTATCAGAGTCTCTTTATAATCTATCTAAAAATCTATCTATCTATCTATCTATCTATCTATCTATCTATAATATCTATCCTTTTACATTATCGACATAAAACGAATTCAAATTTCCATAATATAGGTTTAACTTAATTTTACTATATTCCATAAATTAATCAAATTTTTCTTCAAATGTCGAATGTATGTGATTCTAATTTCTTTATTCCTCCCCACTATAAACTCTTTAAACTATATTAATTAAAATTTATAATTCTTTTTTTTACCCTAAGAATCTTCTCAACTCTCTTTCCATTAATCCCATACATCCTTTTATCTATAGATTTTATTTTTTATTTTTAAAATAATTTTATTCCTCTTTTAATTTTAAATTAATATTCCATTCTTTATATAATCCCAAATTAATGTCATAAGGTTAATATCCGGGTTTAATTTTATAAAAGCCCTTCCCTTTAAAACAAATAACTTCCACCCTCCCCCTGACCCCTGTCTCGTGCCTTTCGTCTGACTGAAACATTGAAATCGATAAATTCTGTATTAGTTTTTCAACCGATTGAATTGGGGTTTTTTTTAGCTTTCACGGTAAAGTTTCTATTTCTAACACGAACTCAGTCCACTCAGGGGTTGATAAGACAGACGACCGATATCTTTGCTGAAATAGGCTATTCCCCATATGAAGTGATTCTGGATTTTATTGTTTATTAATTAATTGGTCTGTAATAATAAATACATTGAGCTCTTTTTGTGGATCAGATTTAATAATATTTTATATTACTAGGATCCAATTGGATTTATACCAACGTTATACTTTACTATATATATATATATATATATATATATATATATATTTATTTTTTATATAAATAGATATATAGATATTAGCGATATACATATATGTGTCATAAGATGCAAGCAAAAAAGCAAATAAATTTTTACCAAATTTAGCCAAGAGGTGTAGACATAATCGTGCACAATGTGGTTAGACAGATCTAAGAAATATTAATGTTGATGAATACATATATATCTGCGTTTGATGTGTGACTCAAATTTCATTGGTTACCCAAGTCATATGACTTGAGTAACCAACGATACTCTGAGTCGCACATCATTTTGTAGAAATATAGGTATTTGTGTATTTATTATTTATTTGTTGTTGTTGTTGTTGTTGTTGTTATTGTGTGTGATGTGTATGTTAAGAGAAGAAATAAGAGAGAGAAAAATAAAAATGGTTGTTTGTAATTATTTAATTGGTTTAAAGCAGTTCTAGGTTCAAAGAAAAGTTATCATCGTCGTCGCAGTATTCTTTCAAATTATTTCATTATTGACCTACAACAAAGTTTTGGATTTAGAGAAAGTTTTCCCACCAAACAGTCCCATAGACGTAAAATTATTCTTCTCATTGTCAGAATGACAAATTATATATATATATTTATGAATAAATATTGTCTTCTATTGGTTAAATCGGAAAATTTTCATAAATATATATATATATATATATATATATATATATATATATATATGTATGTGTATGTGTGTGTGTGTGTGTGTGCATGTGTGTAATAATAGTAATAATAATAATAATGATATATATATATATATTGTGTGTATTTTATAAGCTTTTTTTCATTCATACATGTTTCATTAAATAATATAGACAATTGAAAAGAATTTACATAAAATAAATAGACAAACTTGTTTATTTTATTTAATGAAATATGCATGAATATATATATATATATATATATATATATATATATATATATATATATTGCATGTTTCTTCCATTTAAATTTAATTTGTCCGCAAAAATATCGACCATATATATTAATGATTTTAATCAGGTTCTAACATATCGTCTGTTGAGCCATCAATATCTTTAGTTTAAAATGACGCAATTTAATAATTCAGATGGGTAAGAACTAAAATTTGACACGTGTTCCGGACTGGTTAGCTTCACAAATTGTCAGTGTAAACTGACAGGTTGCAAGCGATAGTTTAATTGCTATCTACACAAAAAGGGCCAGCCTAGTTATGTTAACGAATAATCGCTAAGTTAATAAATACAATTTTAGTTACGATGATTGATTTTACGATATATTTTTGGGGGTTACTTAATGTGGAATTTTGTATGGGGCATCCAGTAAGGATTTAATTTAGTACTTAGTTATAACAGTGAACCATACTAGATTCGTTAAGCTTTACCCTACACTAGTGGTTCTCAAGCGGTGCGGTCCGCTTCAATGATGCGGCTTAAGAAGATAGCAGGTGAGGCGGAAGAGGATAGCAGGTGAGGCGGAATGATTGGAAGACAATCAAAAATTTAGAAATAGTTTCAAAAAATTCATATGCCAGAAATAAATATGATTTCAAAATTTAAAATATTATTATGGGTTACTTGTAATTGCATACACGATTCCCAGTATAAATAGTTATGAATAATTATTGAGCGATTTTATCATTGTGATATTTTTGCATTATGTCAAGTATTAAGAATATAGTAACTAGGGTCCGCAAATTGGAGGAGAGAGTTATCAATGATAATGTTCAGACTTCGAATCCGCGGTTACCTCCCCTTAATCCTTTTTACTGTTTTTTTTAATGCACTTTTTATCATATAAAATTTAGTGAGGCGCGAGCAAGTTTTTATTCTGAAAATACGCCCCCTCCAAAAAAAAAAAAAAAAAAAAAGGATGCGGACAACTGTTCTACACCAAGATGTCTGAACTAAGTTTGGGTTGTTATCGAAAGAGTTAATTTTACATGATACGATGCTGCAAATACTGCCAAACAGTTTAGCTGAATGCATTTTGTAGCGTTGTGGTGTGACGGATATCGGCTTGGAATGGGAAACCGAGTTCGAATTCTAGTCGAGTTCGTTACATTTGCTTACACACAAATAGCCTCGGTAAAGGTAAGAATCCATCTCTTTTTCTATCCGACTGATTTTGTATAATTTAGAACTTACTACGTTATTAAAAAAAATAATTAATTTTAACCTCGACTCTTGTATGTTGAGCTGGAGTCAGTTAACAACTCTAGTGGCACTGTGCAGAGGACAAAATGAAGACAAAGCGCGAATTTCGAAAAGGGGGACGTTACCTCACTAGTTACCTAAGTAACATGTAGCAAAAATCAAACTCGACTAACAGCGGTTATTCAAAAATTGATGATATATATGCAGGGGTTACCAGATTGAGGTACCTGAAACGAACTGGACCACATTTGAATGCCTCGTGCTAGTAAATTTCGAATCTACAATTGGAATCTAGTATGACCAAAAGTGGGGTCAGTTGGATGTAAAATAAAATAGATCCTTCATTTGATACCCACTTGTTAATCAAATGTTGATGATCTACAAGTAAGCTTGCCATATTAAGCTACAAAGTAGACAAAAATAACTATATGTGAAAACCGGGTGCTTCTAAATTCAGAATTAATGCTTTTCACATCATTAGTAGTGCAAATTAATCTTATTTTAAAATGTAACCCCCAAAAATCGCGAAATGTAAAATTTAGTAGTTTTGTGATTTCTAAATTAGCATAACTTGCTACTTGTTTATCAACCCGGCATGGAAAGAAAACAGTAGTTCCTTAACTTTTGTGTTGTTTTGAAAATCCACATTTAAAATTCTGGCTCTTTATATTGGTACTAGTGGTCCACCCATTGCACTGTATATTAATTTCCGTTTAGGACGAAATTAACAATTTTTTTTTCGAAGGTAACATTAACAAATATACTGGGAAGTCAAGTTGGAATTCTATGGCCCCAATAAAATCTGAATTTTTTTTTTTGTTTCTTGATATGAATGGGTGAAAAGAGAGTGTCCACTGAAAAAACAAAGGAATATTCATCCTTCAAATTAGCAACAACTGAATGCTATTTTGGTCACGTGTCCCCTTACCTTTGGGATCTTTTGATTGGCCTGCGCAGGAAAGCCGTGTTCAGATTGCTAATATCCCTGTCACAGCTGGAAGAAGCAGACTTGGAAACCCGGCTGGGTTGCTCGCCATAGCGAGAATCACAGAGAGGCGAATCGGAAAACGTGACTCTCAGTTCTTTGTTCTTCGCCGGCGGCTGAGGCGGTGGAGAAGGAAAAAGTGGTGAAGGATTATATGTAGTTGTTGTTGTTGTTATTGTTGTGTTGTTGGTATTGTTGTTGTTGTTGGTGGTGATACTTCTGTTGTTGATTATATATTGTTAAGAAATGTTGTTCAGAAAAGGTGGTTAAACCTTGTTGGTATTGGATATTGGTATGGTGGTGATTCAGAAAGCTTTCATTTAAATTTTTGGCTAAGAAATGGATAGTAGGAGGAAGAGGAGGAGGAGGGAGAAAGACGACAACGAGAATGTGAAGAAAGAAAAATGGGGAGAGAGAGAGAGAGAGAGAGAGAGAGAGAAGAAAAATATTTGGAGAAAAGCGAGAGAAACGGGAAACAGAGACAGAAATAGGAGATAGATAAAGACAAAGAAAGATAGATAGAAAGAAAGAAGAGACGGAGAAAATAAATAATTACATAAATAGATAAATAAATAAATAAATAAATAAATAAAAACGAAAGAAAGAAAGAACGAAAAAGAACGAACGAAAGAAAAAACAAAAGAAAGAAAGAAATATGGGACGTATAAAAAAGAAAGAAAGAAAGAAAGAAAGAAAGAAATAAAGAAAGAAAGAAAGAAAGAAAGAAAGAAAGAACGGACGGACGGATGGAAAAGAAAGAAAGAATTGAAAAGGTAGAAAGAAGAAAGAAAGAAAAAAAGGTGGGAGAAAGAAAGAAAGAAAGAAAGAAAGAAAAGAAAGAAAGAAAGAAAGAAAAATATAGTCAGGCATGAACTGCACAGAACAGAGTGAAAATAGATTTTTCAAAAACAGAAAATTTACAAATCAATGCGACAAAGATGAGGAATATATTTTTAATGAAGATGAATGTGATTCCGAAGAACATAGACGCATTTAATCAATTCTAATCGAATGTCAATCATTTTTCAGACGATAACATTTGTCTAAATCTTATTGAATAAAGTACAAAGCAAAAATCATTAACCTTGTCTAAAAAAAATGATGTTTAATTATAATAATTACTTTTTTATGTTACACATAATATGTGTATAAATTAGGAAACAAAGATGTTCAGATTGTCATTCACTTTATTGATTTCATATAGTGACGCGGCAATTGTTAAAAGCAAAGAGCAAAATTAAATGGAAATTATTTTACTATAAAAATACATTGTCATTTCTTTTAAGATATAAATTCATAGCTAAAGAATTACTTCTGCAGAGGAAATGCAGGCGTTTCTGACACCATCGGGTCTTTACATATGCAACATAAATATAATGCTTATGATTTTATGAATGAAAAGAATTTAATGAAGTTTACTATGGAAATACTCTGGAAATATTTTTACGATTGAAATGCAATATTGGAGCAACTTGTCACAAATGATCTGATTACACTAAATAGAATTATTGATGATTTATCAGATGGACTTTAAAGATGAAAAAAGAAATGCTCACATGGCTAATTATAATGATCTGATCACGAATCATGTTTTGACGATGTTATAACAAGTTCTCGTTCTGTTTGACTTCTGGTCGAAATATCAATATATAACTTTAGAAGAGCAACAACAAGTCTCATATATTATTTATTTTTCGATGATAAATTGCGATAATAAACCCGCCATTTGTTTCCCAAATGATAAATGCCAAATAGGCAACATTTCTAAAACAATAGCCAGGAATTCACTTTTTTTTTTTTAATAACACAGTAATCTTCTATCGAGGGAAGCGACTCTATATACGTTATTTACATAAGTACGATGGCCGAATTTAAGCAACGTCGAGCCTGGTCACTACCTAGATGGTTGATCACTTGGGAATGCCAAGTGCTGTAAGGTTAAATGTGCGGGTGGTTAAAGGCTAAAAAAAATGTTAATCGGACAGCCGAGTTCCAATTTCAATTAGGTAAGTTATATTCACTTACGCACGAAACAAATACATAATTTGGAAGAGGTACGAACCCATTGAATTTCTTTTTAAAAAGCTATGGGTTAATTAGTGTTGAAACTTGACTAATGCATGGAATAATAATACAACACAAAATGTACTTAGAACAAAATGTATTGGAACAATTTACATATAGTCTTTTGTATATTCTTGGGAAGACCGTTCCTGGAGAATGGGTTGACTTAGTCGCAGTCGGGCAGAGTCTCTGGATTGGATCTCTTGATTCCTCTCCCCCTCTTCCCGGTACCAACCATATTTATATGGTCGGTACTCCACTATGTAAATTAGGTGGATCCTACCACAACAATTAGTAAGACTTGTATCATTAAACCATTATTATCTCTAAAAAAAATTATTACAATCTAAATTAATGGTTTTAATATAAAAATGCATTCCTAATTATTTCAGTTGGGTACGTTTTATTCACTTACGAGCAAATACCCTCGGGAAAGGTATGAATTCACCACTTCTCCCAGCTATAGGTTAATTAGTAAGAATTGTACTACTAAACCATTATTATTTCCAAAACGTTCTTACAATTAAAAAAAACCTTCTGCCTTTAAATAACCTGCAAAGGTTGATAATCTGTAGAAAATAAATAAATCATCTTTATTGTTATTATCACTACGTATCAGTCGTTGTGTGTCCCGGGCTTTATCAGGTGCTTGTCGTACAGGTAGCCACCACAAAATTTCGCACTGAACCCTTTATTTAATCTACGGGGGTAGATTGTCTTCGTTCCGCTAACCATGTCCAAGGGCATCGCGTTTAGTTTTTATTTAGTACTGATCAGTTTTTGCTCGCTCCGTTTCGAAGTCCGAACTACACGCCCCAGGGAATGAGCTCACAATTACTGTCATCAAATCTGCGAACCAACTCTAGGCTATGTGGGACACTCCCGAGTGGAGAACTTGGAGCCTTAAACCTAACCTGACTGCTGCTGCTCTTCAGGCATGACGGCATTGACCGACGCTTCTCTTTTTCTACGGCGGCTGTTGCTGTTGTTGTTGAAAGGGTTTTAAATTATTACGGTTGATGTAAAAGTTCACAGTATCGACTTTTGTACTATATTAGGGATATCTTAGGAGTTTCTTTGAAGTTTATTCATCTCTGTTTTTATTGCTATGTACGTGAAGTCCTTCTCTTTTATTTTACCCTATAGTTTCCCAGTGGACTATAGAGCTTCAGCTAAACCACGCTAGGAGGCGCTGCTTCAATTTCAGCCGGAGCGTACCGCTCTAATATGTACCTGACTCCTCATGCTACCCTCTATCTTTTATAAACGCCAGATCAGGCCGAAAATGGGGCACTGCTGCCATATTTGGACAGGAGCTGTCCAGTCCTCATTTTCAGTCTCTGAATCCTTGTTTGAAAAGAGTCATTTTCCTCTCGCCAATCCCTCTCTCACAGGCGATATACGGCGACTCTGTCACTGCTCTATCGCTATTTACATAGAAAGTGCTCGAACGGACAACGTTCCTTAGCTCCACCGGGTCTAACCTTCATGGCATTCCACTTACATAGTAACAAACCACCCACATTCCCATCGTATTCCATCGGCGAGAAGTAAGTATCACTCGAACTCCTTATCCCCATGAACCACTGCTACCGGGAGGATTTTTGCCGCGATCTTTGCTGTAGGCCTTCGTCGGTTAGGGTTGACCATGGCTTGTCAGCTTGGCTGGAGCATCGATGTCGGTGACTGTAGAAGCCAACGTGGGAGTGACAATCTCTGTTGCAGAGGTCGCATGTGTTTTCTGTCTCTGGTCTGTTGGAGGTGTCACTTTGCTTTCTGCGGTCCCGGCTTTCCGTGGCGATGACTTTTGTTAGCTTCTCCTCCTCTGACTTGAGGTGTTTAGTCATGGTTCCTCTCCATTCGGATCGTATGGTTGACTCTGTGTTCATGTCGCGTCTCACTATATCGCGGTACCGCAGCTGTGGCCGCCCGACGGGTCTCCTTCCAGCGGCCGGCTTTCCATACAGGAGGTCATTGGAGATGCGGCCGTCTGGCATGCGATAGACGTGGCCCAGCCCCTGCCACGACCACTGCAATCTTAACTTGTCTAGAATTATCTTCCCCTCCTATAAACTCCACCTTAACATAACCCTCTACCACGAGTGGCCTCCGGGGTTTTGTACAGGGTGAAACTTACTGTAAAAAAAGAAAGAAAAAGGGTTTTACGGGTTTTACTAGCCCCACGCTCAACCGGTTTTGAATTCAGAGTTGTCCTTCAGAGTTGAATGATCTGTTTTTGCGCACTCATAGCCGCCATGCTATGCAACCACTCTTGTGTGTGCCTGGTCTTTAGGAATTATTTGTGGCCAACTTCTAGTTTTATTGAATTTTTTTTTATGCCACGTTACTTCAGAAAGAAGGCGATCATCGCTACACACATTCTTCCATTTATTTTTCTGTGCATTTTCTTGAATTCTTGGGAAAGATATTCCAGTGATTGCCGGTTGCCTTTTCGAAGATTTGGAATTCAAACAGCTAGCGCTATTTATCCCATATAAGGAGAGGGGAGAAGAGATAGAATCATTCCTCTCCCAAGAGAATTATTACAAATGTGAACACAACAGGTTAGGCTGTAATTCGAACACGGCTCGCTGATTTCATTTTCCACGCTAATAACCGCAAACGTTATCGCACATCCTTCATTCATCCGGAATATAAAATGCACATTCGATGTGTTTGCTTTTCATTCTTCTTCTTCTTCTTCTTCTTCTTCTTCTTCTTCTTCTTTGTGTTGTGTCTCTTCAGCACGTTTTCACCCATGGCTCTCCACAACTTCCTATCCATCGTAGCTCTTCACAGTGTTTCTCTTTTTGCCAAGCTTCCAGGCCCCTTTGTCATGTAGGCTGATCCTGAGGATTTCCACCGTAGATTAGTAACTGAAGAATGAGACCGGGGTCCACCACTTCTATCTTGAACCAAAGATTTAAAGCAAACAGTGGAAACAGTAAGGGCCTACGTACATCAAACGTTAAATTACGTGGCGACAGAAGAATTTTTGCTGAACCTTTAAAAGGTAAGCTTAAAGATAATAATGCAATGCTTAAATGCAGCGATCAATTTTGATTTCTTCTGAAGTTTATTGTTGCCTATCGCATCTCCTCCTCCCTACCTATTGTGATTAAGGCCCAAGAGCCCTTCGCTCAGAGTCTTAGTTCTGTGACATTAGAAGTATAGAGTTGAAGTAGACTTTAGAAGGAACCTGAAACCGAATACTAAGAACAGGAAGCCCAGTTCTAGGAACCTATTGTTTGGTTTAGTGTTTTCAAAGTGTTCTTTTGTATTGTCCGCTTGATAATATTTTGTTCGGCTTAGACTGAGATGATAGCAACTGATAACTAGATGTGAGTTGTGATAGATGTACTGTTCAGAGACTGGATAAAACTATCTCCTTCCGTCTTATTCTGGGCACCATTCTCTTATAAGTGGTGGAATATTGGAACGAGAACAATCTACCCTTTTCGACTTAATGAAGGGCTCAGTTCGAAATTCCCTGAAGTTACCCGTATAGGCAGACACCTGAAGGAGGCCGGAAGACGCAACGGTTGAAACGTTACAATAATAACAACAAAGGCGAGAACAACAGACTGCATGTAAATAATGATAACGCCTCATCGTAGAAATTCAGATAACAATTCTTTATTAACTGATTTAATTTTCCTAACCCTAACCCTATTTAATTTTTTTTTTTTTGAATTTGACTAGCATAATAATCTGATGATGATGCAATAAAGTTATATCAACAGAATTGGTAATTTGCAGTTATATTCTTCGGAAATACGAACATGCTCGTTTTTTTTAAAGGTGTTTTTAGGAAAGAATTTTTTTTAAAAATTTAATAGATAAACATTTCATGTTTGAAGAAAACATCCCCAATTACTATAAATTAATCAATAACAGTTTCGTAAAAATAAAAAATGATTATAGCAAACATTTGTAATTGCCAATATGATTTGAGAAGTACATGATATATAAATGCCATTGATTGAAAAAATGATTTTTAATTTATTTTAATTGATGGATGAAAAATTCTAGTAAAAATTATAGTTAGACGGGAGAGTCCATTATACATAGAATAGGGAATTACTTTTCAATCAGCCTGTATATATTTGTGTGCGTGTGTGTATACACATAAACACTACAAATCAAAAGTTTGAGACCACCGATGATAACTTTTTAAAATTGCCCAAAAGTAATGGTTTTCTACTTTAAATAAGAGAAAATTATCATACATGGATAAAAAAGTGAGACATGATTTTTTATTAGAAATTTTATTATGACAAAAAGAAAAAAAAAGCATTTTATGATTAAATTTTGATCTCGTCAAAATAGCCTTCTTTAACCTTCATTACTGCAGCACAAATTTTTGGCATTTGTTGCAAAAGTTTCTCAAAGTATAAGTTTGATATAATTGATTCCATTCTATTTTTTTTCAATCAATTTCTAAGAGCTTTTTCCATTTTGGGATGGAAAGAGAGGAAAATACACATCTGACAAATACACAAATATTAATTCTGGGGTTTGTTTCAAACTTTTGAACTGTAGTGTATATATATATATATATATATATATATATATATATATATATATATATATATAATTTTTGTATAATTTTATATATCAACAAACAGTATGTAGAAAAAATATGACAAACAGGAAATTTTTTTTTGTGACGCGTTTCATTTTGTCGTATTATATATATATATATATATATATATATATATTAAATATTTAAGAATAACGCACATGCACACACATACACAGACACATGTACACATAGATAAAAAAAAATAAAAAAAAAGATAATTGAAACATTTTTTGAAAATGACATGAGAAAAATACAAATATAAGAATATTAATAATTTTAAATAAATTGAAAATATATAAATATATATATATATATATATATATATATATATATATATATATATATATATATATATATATTTACATGTTTCATTCAATAATATAGACAAGTGTTGTCTATTTATTTTATGTAAATTCTTTTCATAACGTCTGATTTTAATAACATTATTATTAAACGAAGAAAAAAATCACAATATTGATCCATATTTTTTAATTCAATCTAAGCTTTAGTTTCTTTAAATTAAGCCATTATTATATATATATATATATATATATATATATATATATATATATATATATATATATATATATATATAATATATATATATATATATATACGGTTATATATATATATATATAATATATATATATATATATATATATAAAATTAAAGGTCTACATGTTTTTTTACTTTTGTTTTTTCATAATGTATTGAGAACTGTTTAATCCTACTATTTAAATGGTCGGATTCAAGCCTTCTGACCATTAACCTTTATGTATTATAATATTTAATACATACATACATATATATATATATATATATATATATATATATATATATATATATATATGACATTACATTATAAACGATATATTTAGTTTTTTCGTCTTTTTGAATTGATATTCTTCTGTGCTGTTTCCTTCCATGAATGGGTGATCATGCCTCTCCACAACTTCCTGTTTTTTTATAACTCTTAATTTATTTTTGTTTTTTCATTTCTTTCTTTAAGTTTATGCGCTGCTTTCTCTGTTTATCTTAAATACTTGATTATATGTATAATGAACTTGTCAAACTTTCCAAGCCCTCTTTCCTCAATGTACCCTTAATGTTGAAATAAAATGAAATGTTTAAACATTTTCTATATATATATATTTCCGTTATATAATGGAACTCTATTTGAGTTCTCTGTAACCATAGGACGGTGCCCCCACGGAATATGTGAGCGAGCGGCGCTATGTTGAGTCTGATTTGGAATCTCTTCATCACCGAGGCCCATTTGGTATGATGTTCGCTTGACAAATTAAGTTGTCAGGGTTTCAATTCTCGGTAGTGGATGCGCACTTTTTTAAAGTCCCAAATATAGGATTAAAACGGCTACGTCCAAATATGATATATTCTTTGGAGGTTTCTATCAGACTCGATGAATGAATTATATAAATATAAATATGTATATATATATATATATATATATATATATATATATATATATGAATTTGCTATATATATAAAAAAATCTGTAAACTATGGAGAATGATAAAAGTGATGTAACTTATTACCTCTCTTTCCTTTATTAGGCAATAAATTACCTTATATATCTTTCCTCTTCGTAACTTCCGTCTATAAATAAAAGTTATGACAAAATCTCTATATTTACCTTGATAAAGTACCCCAAGGAGCGAAACGCGTTGGTATAGAAAAGTTTTCCTTTTTTTTGTTTTCTTTTGCTTATATTGTCTTTACAGATATATTTTATTCATTCCCATATTTTCACACACATACATCCAGAGACACACACACACATAATTTTATTACTTTAAACTTTATTTTCAGACATATAGACGTTCCGTTTATTTTAAACGGTAAATATTTCGTTTACAGGCCAGAACTTCCGAGAGGAAAATACACCATCGGGGAGGATTCGAGCCTACGTCCCTCTTTGCAGGAGAAACCGTCGTTAGATTCGAAAATGCTTTAACATTTTGGGCAACGAAAAGCATCGTGATCAATAAAGAATTTTTATCTTTAACGCCCATTGATACTCCTTCAAGTTAAAATGTCAGCAGAACTTTTGTCACGAAAATATTTAATAGAGAACTTGATCGCCAATAGTCAACAAGAATTTTTTTTTTATTAAACAGTGAAATTATATTAAATTAAACGAACATTGTGACTTGAATAAATATCATTGTATAGGAGATTCTGAATATTCAAATGTTTATTATAAATTTTAGAAAAAATATGATAAAATCTATTCTGTGATTTCCTTTCGGTTAAATGTTTTTTAACCCTCAAAAATAGTAATTGACCAATCAAAAGCAATTTTTCCAGAATAAAAAAATAGATAAGGGGATATAAAGTACGGTTAATTTTTCTAGTTTAGTACAGTAAATTTTAATTAATTTTTTATGAAAAATGATAAGATTTATTATTTAATACACAAAATTCTCCCACTATTTTAAAAACAATTTAATGATTAAAAGAACAAATACTTATTTAATAAAAATTCAATATTGTTTTTTGCATATCTTTTCTTGAAGTTTTCATATACAAGAATCCAGTTTCCAGTTTGTTCTAATACTATAAACAAATTTCAAGGACAAACGCTTGAAAAAGTTGGAATTTGGCATCAAAAAGAAATATTTACGCATGGCCAGTTGTATGTTGCATGCTCAAGAGTAAGAATTCCTAAGAATTTATTCTTCGTTGTTAAAAAGGAAAAAAATATTTCTTAAAAAATGTTGTTTACCATGAAGTCCTATAAAATTAAATTAAAGGAATTATTAAACCGTGAAGTAGGGATTTTGTCAAAGTGTGTTTCCAAACAAATCAGCTTATTCAGATTGCATCGATTGGTTTGCGAAATTAAACAAAACGTGGAGTTTGTAAATCAAGAAAAAAAAAAAAAAATCTTAGCGATAACTTCAACAATACTAAATACTGTAAGGATTTCTACACTCGTCAACGTGTTTAAAAAAAAAATATTTTCCAGTTCGTTCTGCGTTTGTGAGAACAATCAAAAAAACAAGGCCAAAAATCTTAAAAAAATTGAAATTTAATATTCCAATTTAAATATTTACATCTTTAAGTTGTATGTTGCATGCTCAAAAAGTAAGAATTCCTGAGAATTTAGTCTTCGTTGTTAAAAAACAAAATCAAAAAGAAATTTTCTAAAATTAAATTGAATGAAAAAAAAAAAAAAAAAAACGAGATATTTTTTTGTCAAATTATTTTCCAAACAAATCATTTTCTAAACAAATTCAAATTTCATTAAATTGTGTGCGAAATCGAACGAAATATAGAGTTATAAAATCGACTAAAAAAAAAATAATGTTATCAATAACTTCAACAAAAATTGTCGAGGATGTTGTTAGCGTGATGTTTTTAAATGCAGAAAAATCTTAGAAATGATTAAAGATATCTTACTGGAATTCTCGAGGTTTTTTTTATAACACTATTGGACTCTACTTTGAGCAATAAGAATGTATAATTACTCTCAAAGCTTAACAGAAAAGAATCGTGATGAATCGATCATAAACGAAAATGACATGTTCATCATTAATTAATCATATCATAAAATAAAAAAAGGATCGGAAACTCATGAAAGATTCAAATATAAATATCATATATATATATATATATATATATATATTATTCCAGGATCATTTTCCAACTTATTCAAGATGATCTTCTGCCCCTCTAACCTTCTAACTTTCTGTCCTGGAGTAAACAAAGGTGCCTCACAGGTTTCACGTACGATTTCATTTTCAAGTCTTTTTCACCGCTCTTTGGACTGTCATAGCTAAAACTCCTCAACTCATGTACCAAACGTCTAATGAATTGAGTTGGATCTTTTCTAATTGATCTCTTTAGCTCTAAGTTGAAATGATGATCCCTCTTTTACTGTTGTGAGCTCTTGATCCAGTTTTCCTCTCTACTGTTCCCTCTTTTTTAAAACTTATTCACCGTTCTCTTGATGGTTCTTGAATGGACTTTGAAGATGGAAGCCAGAGTATGAATGTTGGTACCATTAATGAAGGCCTGAATGATCTTTTTCCTCTCACCATTGCTCAGTTGGGAAGACAGTGGGGCTGACACAAAACGATTTTAACCTGTTCTCTTTCTAGCTGAATAACTCAAAGGTTTTTTTTCAGTGATTCTTACAACAAATGGTGTCAAGATGGCTAAACGTCTTATCTGAAAAACCTGGAAAAAAAAACATTGCCATTAACAAGTGTTGTTTTTTTTTTTTAGATATTAAACATTTTGTGGGATGGACAATTATGCTGTTACATGATTTGGACAAATTTTGCTGTTTATTTTATATATATATATATATATATATAAATATATATATTATATATATTGGCGGCGGTATTTATAAATTTTAAAAACAGGTCAAATCATTTCAAAATGAACTGAAAAGAATTAAATTTGGTTTGGACAATAATTTTTTTATTATGATAAATATTATGTTGAATATAATGCTAGAATATATAACAGATAAATATTTTTTTGTCAACACACATGGAATATATTAAAAATAAAATAGAAAATGTTAATTAAAAAATAAAAAATAAAAAAAAAAAATAAGAAGAATTTGAAAATGAAATAAGGAAGGACATTGAATTTTTCTTTCAAAAAGGATGGCAAATTATATGGTTAATCAATATCATTTATAAATATCTTTCAAAACATATTGGAAGCGTCAAAAAATTTATTGAAACATGATTAGATTTTGATCAATATTCTTTTTTATAATAGGAGATATTCTGTAAAAAAAATTCTACATAAATGAAATAAATTTGCTTTTAAGCAAGAATATTCATATATTCAAGACATAAAAACGTTTAAATTTAGCGAGATTATTAAAATTATAACCAAATAAAGATTATAATAAAATATTTATATAAGAGAATATATATGTTTAAATTTTTATATTTCTAGAATATATGATTTGATTAAAAATATTCCTCAAACTAAAAAAAATATATATTTTTTTTATATTTATAAAAATTTTTTATATAATAGATTAACCGACCAATATTAATTTTTTAATACATGGAATATAAATTTTTATTATAATATGCATCTGTTAAAGAAACAATAAACAAGCCAATATTTGAAAGCATTCATTTCCTCATTTGTATTTATTATGCATATGGTAAAATTGTTTAAAATTTTAATGTAACATTTTTTCAAAAATTTTTTTTTTTTTCAAAAAATTTAATTAATTGAGATGAATTAAATTTTTTTAATATAAAATTTACTTTCTTTAATTTTGATATTTGATAATAAACAATTTTATTTAAATTTTAATTCTTTTCAATATTTTTATAAAAACCAGCGAGATTTAAAAAATTTTTCAAGTTAAATCAAATTCCTGCAGATAATCTATACATCGTTTTTTTGAATTGGAATGAAAAGAAAATTTAAATCATCCAAAATTAACTTTTCAGATCTTTCCATTTAATATTTAAGATATTTTTTTTTTTTTTTTTTTGATAGTTTTTTTTATTCAATTTGTGGAACTTTTTTATTTATTGTACAAATGGCAAGAAAATATGAATTTTTTAACCTTTTGAAAGATTCGATTTCGTCCAAAAAATTCGACAAAATATATAATAAATATGTTCAAATTATTTCAATTGAGGAAAATTTCCTTTAAAATTGGAAAAAATTCAAATTTCATTAAAATATTTATTATAATTTAACATGGAGTGACTTATTTCTGGCAGGCTTACTCACTATAATTTCTCTGAATTTGAAAAAAAAAAAAAATATATTATATATATATATTATATATATTTATATATATATATATATATATATATATATATATATATATATATATTGATAAAAGTTTTGGATTCAATGGATTTGGATTATTCCCCAGGAAAACTTTTTGAAATTTTAAATAAAAATTACATGAAACGTGAAAATACCCTTATATAAATTATTTAAATTTATCTTTCTTATTTGTTCCCTTCAATAAATTTTTAAAAAGCAGGATTTACTTTTTTAAAAATAGCAAGAATTGGATGGCATTAGTTCAAAAGAAGGATATCTCTGAAAATATTTATTTTCAATATCAGTAAAATAAATTTATATTTAAAATGCACCAGGTATCTGTAAAAAAAACAAAAAACTTGTGAATGGTCCTGAAACAAAAAATTTAAAAATATAATTGAATTTCATTTTTATTGTCTTTTGTCGGTTTTTTTAGGAACTAAAATATATATTTGACCTATATATGTCGATATTCAAATAGGATATATAAATATATATATATATATAAATATATATATATATATATATATATATATATATATATATAATATATATGAATTATTGAATATGTTTGTTAATTTGGGCAAGGATATTTTTTCCCTATTTTATAGACTTTATAAAAAAAATCACATTTTATACCTGTCTTTTTAAACTGCAATGATGCTGAAAAGATTTTTAGCCAGATAGTTTCTGGGAGAGAACAAAATGTTATCTAAAATGATCCAACAATTTTAAACAACACCAGCACAAAAAATGTAATTTTATTTAATATATATATATATATATATATATATATATATATAATATATATATATATATATATTTATAATCATGGTCATAAAATATATATAGAATTTTGTTTTATTTGTATTTTCATAAAAAATTAAAAACGAATGGAAAAGAAATTAAAAAACAAAAAAAATATTTTATATATATTTAAAAAGACATTTTTGTGAGTCAAAGAAATTGTTATTGAAAAATTTCTCGTCTCGTTTGATTTGACCAAACGTGTATAAATAAAAATATATATTTAAATTCTTTCTCGAAATTTAATTTTTTACAAATTGCCTTAAAAATTTAATAAATATTTCAATTTGAAAAATTTACAATATTTTTTGCTATTTATAAATCGTTTGAAACCGGAACATTAAAATTTCATTAATAAATAATTAAATTCTAACACACACACACAAAAACACACAAAACACACATCAGTTTTTATAACTGAAAACATAACACAAAAATATCTGTAATGACAAAAAACAGTATCAATATCTATAATTTTTTAAATATATATATATATATATATATATATATATATATATATATATATATATTAAATTGCGTATTAAAATTACATCATGTTTCTTTGAGACATTTTCATTGAATAATTTTGTCTATCTTATTTTCATTTGAAAAAAAAAAATATAAACGGATAAAATTTTTGCTGCCATTATTTTTTAAGGAGGAAAGAATTTTATCGTCGTGTTGATATAATAATTTTGAGAAAATTTGAGAATACTTTCGATATATAAAAAAAATGTCATCATCGGGTTTTTATTTATTTCGAGACAAATTTTGTCGTATTCAATTTTTCAAAGAGAGTAACCAATTGAAAAAATGTGTTCAAAAAAGTTAAAATTTTTACTTTTAGTTGAAGAACGCTGAGTGAGTTCTAAAGAGATTTAAACTGACGCTTTTTGTCAAAAAATTCCGTGAATTTGAAAATCCGATTGAAAAAAAGATATCTATTTAAAAACTTGAAATAAATTATTCAATGAAATAAATATTCTATATCTATCTATCTATCTATCTATTATATCTATCTTCTATCTATCTACAAATTTTCGGCCAAAATGTTCAGAACGGCATTGAAAACAGGTATAATTTTTATCAAAATATTTATTCTTATAATTTTCACAGAAATAAAATACGATATTATTTGTCTGAGATTGAACAATGTAAATTTGAGAGGAAAATACAAAAGTTCATATAACCGTACATGTTCTTTTTCTTTTTTTTTTTTTTATACGTTTTTTTTTCCCTTTGTTATTGGTTTGATTATTCTGATGCAAATCAAGACACCGAAATTTTTCGGACGAGTATAATTTCTTATATTTATAAGATTATTACTGTTTAATATATATATATATATATATATATATATATATATATATATATAATTCCAATTTAAAAAGCAAGATGATAATGCCATTAAAACACAAGGGATTACTTGGAGTGAAAGAGAATGAGAAAACATTACTGAGGAGAAAAGACAATAAAAAGAACAGGATTTCGGAAGACAAGATGGCGATCAGCATTGCATTTAACTTCCTTCTCGATTTTCCTGACTTTTATTATCCGGACGCGAAATGAAGAGAAAAATCGATATTATCCAAACGTTTTTAGTTTCTAATATTTCATCTCAGACAACCGTTCAATCGTTTTGAGAATTTAGAAAACCATACGCAACGTCTGGTAAATAGACTGATAAAATCTGTTCAATTAATTCTTGGTTAATTTCCTTATTGTTTTCAAGAAAAAGAACACTCGTTTGAATTTATCAAAGCTTTGGTCACGCTAGAGATCATACCTGATACAACTTTCAGATGCAAGCAATTGTTCTGTTTTACACGTTTTCAAGTTGGTTACGCTTTCAACTAAAAGCTACCCTTACAAATACGTCTAATTTAATCTAGTTTCCAGAGTTACCGCCAGAAAAAAACACGAGACTGACCGGAAACAGACGGAAAGATAAATGCATTTTTTCATAAAAAATAAATTGGACAGAATTTTAAATAAATCGTTTGAAAATATTATTTGATGATAAAAATTAAATTTAAATTTAAAGTTAAATTTCTTTCAGAAAATGACTTTTTTGGTCATTTTTTTCGATAAGTTAAGTATTCAGTAATCTGGTATTTTGACTAATCCAAACATATTTTCGAAAGATGTCTGGATAATCGAAAATGTACTGTATTCTAACAGATATTTATTAACCTGTTATAGTGGAACACACCTATTCTATAGTTAACAGACTCTCCCACCTATAATAAGTAGGAGTAGTAAGAGTAAGTTCTCCACTTCCTTAACCGGGTATTGAACTCACACGCTTTGGGTCCTGTCACTGGATTTAACCAACGCCTTTATCCACTGTGCCATGTGTCCTTCAGTAGATAACTGATAACTGACATCCATCAAACATGGCACGTGGAACGAGAACAGTCTACCCCAGTGATCGAAATAAAGGGTTCAGTTCGAAATTCCAACCACCTGAAGAAGGCCGGAGCGTACAACGGCCGAAACGTTGTGATAAATATGGCAACAAAGATGAGGACAATAGTCTGAATAATGTAAATAATGTACATGATATCTCATCTCAGAAATAATAGACAGACTCTCAGGGATTATGCGATATAACAAAAAGTCTTTAGTGTGGGATACAGAGGACGGAAAGTTATAGAGAGTGATGATCTCCCACACCCTGAAGGAACGGTTATTTAGTCACCCCCACACGAGGTCATCATGTGGCACAAGGCCGGTTTAACGTGGGATCTCCGAGCCAGTGGGTTCGGCCAAAAATATGCCCTTTGAACCCGTATAAACGGGTTTAGGGTCGGTTTACCTCCCCGAAAGAGACTCCGCCCTTCGGCGTAGCCTCGTTTGGGTTTCTTCCCGCCCGAAGACAAAGAGTTTAACCGATCAGCCGATCAGCCGGTCGCCCGACTGAAGGAACACAGTATACAGAAGAAAACGTTTACTTTACACTTTTTTCGACTTGCTCGAAAGACTGGTGTAACTCATATCTTCCTAAACCTTCTTCTAGCATTCAGTATATTTGTACATTTACAAAAAAAAAAAAAAATACGTGATACCCACGTGGTTTAAATACGTAGCTGATAAAGTGTGTGCAATAAAGCTTAAAAAAAGAAAGATATATTCTTCGAAACAGAGACGGCGTTTTAAATGTTTTTTCCTTCCATTTTTCCGAATGATTTAAGGAAAAGATTAAATTGATTAATTAAATTAATTATCTGATTAAATCCACTGAGGCAGAAATGAACCAGCGGCAAGGAACGCCCCCCTTCCACTCAATTGGTGGGGCGGGTTTATTCAGGTCATTAGAAAACGCGGAATGAAACAGATCGATTTAAGCTTGTCAGTTTAAAAGTCAAAACTAGTTTTTCAATATTATTGTTCAAGCAGTATCCTTAGAAATGGAATGGTTACTTTGAAAAACTACAAGATTGTTGAAAGATTCATGAAAGTTTAGACAGTACTGAAGCGGATGTCTTACGGGGGAAGAATTTGAAAACTATTTTCTCTGTTATGAACAAGGGGCATCACGAAGAAAACCACGAGACGAGCCCCATTGAGTGTGTTGATAACAGAAAGATATTCTGTTAATATGGGGTTTCATGACTGATGGGAGAGCGGAAAGAAGTATGTATAGACACTCCGGCGTAATCAGAGTTGATAAGAGGACAGAGTTGCAGAGCATGACATGAGTCCGGGAAAGCTTTCAGGAAGACATCAAGTAGAATATCTTGTTCGTCAAAATTACTAAGAAAACGCATGGGGTGGTCGACTATTTGAGACATTGAGAAGTTCAGAAATTGAAATTTTACCTTCGTTTACATCAGTGTGACGTCATGAATCCTTTTCATTAAATTTCGTCAAGTCTAATTCGTTCATCAACGCAAACGTTGTGGAAGTTATTGCTGATTAGAGCTTGTTTCATGCTTAATAGTTTCTTACAGGATAATGTATCCGAAGAAGAGATTATTTCGACCCGGTAAATCATAATTTTTTTATAACAGCTATTCCATATTTGTGGTGACATTTACATACGTAGTTGACTAGCTAAAACTTTCTGCTAGTGGTTTGTTTTTATAAAGTGTAATGGTAAAATTACGGGTTTTCTCGTAGATTGGAGAGGGAATGGATTGTATTATTAGTATTGTGCTCATAGGTAAAGTGTAAGACGGAGTTATTACCGAAGGTTTGTTTAATGTTTATTTCATCTTTACCTTTCGGGTAACATGAAGATGTCGTCGACATAATGAACGTATATAGAGTTTTGGTAGAATTATTAAATACATCGTTTTCTACATGTGTCATGTAGAAATTAGAATAAGTCCGATAGATAGATAATCAATAAACTGAGGTAGATAGATAGGTAATCAACAATATATATATATATATATATTTTAAGACATTTTTATGTTAATACATTCTTTTTATAGATACACATATTTAAGTAAATGCTCTGTTTATAATAAACAACATTGACCGGCCTGAATGTCTGGGGAATTTTTACAGAAAATATTCGTCCTCCGACAGGATTCGAACCTGTATCCTATACGGAACATGCTTTTACCGATTTGGCCACAGAGGCGCGTTCGGTTAGCAAGGTCGAATTTACTGCATTTAAACTTCAATCTTCCATGAATCTCTCACGTACATTCATATCTGCTCATGGCGTATCAAATATAAACAAATGGCATCAAACAATATGAAATGGACAAATGATATATATATATATATATATATATATATATATATATAAATGTATGTTTAGTTTAAAAATTATATAAAATGGCGCTCACGTTTATTCGTCAAATATTTGTTACAAAAATTTTCTCCTATCGATAAAATTTCCATGATAGAGGTTCAACGCTTCGGATAAAAACATCGATGTTAAAAATTTCGGACATTGCAATAATTTTAAACTAAAAGTAAGTAATATTTTTCAAAAATCAGATTAATTAAAAAAACATCAAACACTAAAATTCCAGGAATAAATTTTTTCAGAAAATTATATTTTATTTTTGAAATTGCCGGTAATAAAGAGAATTTCGTCTAAACAAGTTTTTTTTTTACAGAGACATCGACAGGACTTATCGAGATATTTAAATTTTTTTTTTAACACTGAATGGGATATTTAAAATTTGCATTAAAAGGGTTAATAACTGTTTATTTTTTTTTATTGTTAGAAATCGAGTACTTTTACTGTATCAGTGATTATCAAGAAAAGTTATTATATGAAGCAAGATGTATATTTTTTAAAAACGAATTTATGAGATTGAAACTGGACTCTTTAAAAATATTTTTAAATAATTTTCGAGGAAGTTGTGGCAAAAAATTATATCTAATAGTTTCATTCGAATATTGGGTTAATCATTTGTTTTTATGGTTTATCAACCTTTTAACTGTTATTTAAAGACAGAAAAATATTTTTAGATGGTATGAAATTCTTTTTGAAAATAATATTTTAGTAGCACAAGTTTTCCTAATTTTCTAACAAAAGATCAAGATTCCTAACGCTATTTTGGCGTTAGTCAATTTTGGAAATTTGACTGGATTTCTAAACTTTGCTCTTGGAATTTAATTTAGATAACTTGTCGGCATTTTCTGTTATAATTTTTGTGGGTAGGATAAAAGCCCAAAATACATATACAGCTGAAATTGGTGGGATTACACACGCAGACACTCAATAAAATGTAAACCAACACAAAAACAGGTACACAATCACACACACACACACCAGACATACATGATGACAAACATACGTACAGACAGAAGGTGCATACATATCTTTTACATAAACATCCAGCCAACACATGCGGACAAAGAGAAAAGTTCTTTTTTTTTTTTTTTTGTACACACATAGATGCAATACAGACTTACATACACTATTATTGGTCCTGACCTGGCATCTCGGCTTCAGTCACTTTCCTACCGCCGTAACGTAGCTTCTCTGTGCCTCTTCTATATGATGGTTATTGAGTGAGATTTTAAAGGAAAGGTGCTCCTGTTTATATATTTAGAGATTCTTGATAAAATCCAAAGAAGAATCAACAATATTATGGTCCTGACCTGGCATCTGGCATCTCGGCTTCAGTCAGGTGCTCCTGTTATATTTAGAATTCTTACCGCCGTAACGTATATTGGTCCTGACCTCTCTCTTCTTTCTATATGATGATGGTTATTGATATTAGATTGCTTCAGTCAAAGGGAAAGGTGCTCCCTGTTATATATTTAGAGATTTCTTGATATTTAAATTCTTGATAAAATCCAAAGAATAATCAGCAATATTATTGGTCCTGACCTGGCATCTCGGCTTCAGTCACTTTCCTACCGCCGTAACGTAGCTTCTCTGTGCCTCTTCTATATGATGGTTATTGAGTGAGATTGAAGGGGAAAGGTGCTCCTGTTATATATTTAGAGATTCTTGATAAAATCCAAAGAATAATCAACAATATTATTGGTCCTGACCTGGCATCTCGGCTTCAGTCACTTTCCTACCGCCGTAACGTATATTTCTCTGTGCCTCTTCTATATGATGGTTATTGAGTGAGATTGTAAGGAAAGGTGTCCTGTTATATATTTAGAGATTCTTGATAAAATCCAAAGAATAATCAGCAATATTATTGGTCCTGACCTGGCATCTCGGCTTCAGTCACTTTCCTACCGCCGTAACGTAGCTTCTCTGTGCCTCTTCTATATGATGGTTATTGAGTGAGATTGTAAGGGAAAGGTGTTCCTGTTATATATTTAGAGATTCTTGATAAAATCCAAAGAAGAATCAGCAATATTATTGGTCCTGACCTGGCATCTCGGCTTCAGTCACTTTCCTACCGCCGTAACGTAGCTTCTCTGTGCCTCTTCTATATGATGGTTATTGAGTGAGATTTAAGGAAAGGTGCTCCTGTTATATATTTAGAGATTCTTGATAAAATCCAAAGAATAATCAGCAATATTATTGGTCCTGACCTGGCATCTCGGCTTCAGTCACTTTCTACCGATGTAACGTAGCTTCTCTGTGCCTCTTCTATATGATGGTTATTGAGTGAGATTGAAGGAAAGGTGCTCCTGTTATATATTTAGAGATTCTTGATAAAATCAAAGAATAATCAGCAATATTATTGGTCCTGACCTGGCATCTCGGCTTCAGTCACTTTCCTACCGCCGTAACGTGCTTCTCTGTGCCTCTTCTATATGATGGTTATTGAGTGAGATTTAAGGAAAGGTGTTCCTGTTATATATTTAGAGATTCTTGATAAAATCCAAAGAAGAATCAGCAATATTATTGGTCCTGACCTGGCATCTCGGCTTCAGTCACTTTCCTACCGCCGTAACGTAGCTTCTCTGTGCCTCTTCTATATGATGGTTATTGAGTGAGATTGTAAGGAAAGGTGCTCCTGTTATATATTTAGAGATTCTTGATAAAATCCAAAGAATAATCAGCAATATTATTGGTCCTGACCTGGCATCTCGGCTTCAGTCACTTTCCTACCGCCGTAACGTGCTTTCTCTGTGCCTCTTCTATATGATGGTTATTGAGGTGAGATTGAACTGGAAAGGTGCTTCCTGTTATATATTTAGAGATTCTTGATAAAATCCAAAGAATAATCAGCAATATTATTGGTCCTGACCTGGCATCTCGGCTTCAGTCACTTTTCTACCGCCGTAACGTGCTTCTGTGCCTCTTCTATATGATGGTTATTGAGTGAGATTATGGAAAGGTGCTCCTTTATATATTTAGAGATTCTTGATAAAATCCAAAGAATAATCAACAATATTATTGGTCCTGACCTGGCATCTCGGCTTTCACTTTCCTACCGCCGTAACGTAGCTTCTCTGTGCCTCTTCTATATGATGGTTATTGAGTGAGATTGTAAGGTGGTGCTCCTGTTATATATTTAGAGATTCTTGATAAAATCCAAAGAATAATCAGCAATATTATTGGTCCTGACCTGCTATCTCGGCTTCAGTCACTTTCCTACCGCCGTAACGTAGCTTCTCTGTGCCTCTTCTATATGATGGTTATTGAGTGAGATTGGAAGGGAAAGGTGCTCCTGTTATATATTTAGAGATTCTTGATAAAATCCAAAGAATAATCAGCAATATTATTGGTCCTGACCTGCCATCTCGGCTTCAGTTTTTTTCCTACCGCCGTAACGTAGATAAAATTGAAAGAATAATCTCTGTGCCTCTTCTATATGATGGTTATTCTAGTGAGATGAAGATTAAGGAAAGGTGCTCCTGTTATATATTTAGAGATTCTTGATAAAATCCAAAGAATAATCAGCAATATTATTGGTCCTGACCTGGCATCTCGGCTTCAGTCATTTCCTACCGCCGTAACGTAGCTTCTCTGTGCCTCTTCTATATGATGGTTATTGAGTGAGATTGAAAGAAAAGGTGCTCCTGTTATATATTTAGAGATTCTTGATAAAATTCACTGAAGAATAATCAGCAATATTATTGGTCCTGACCTGGCATCTCGGCATTCAGTCACTTTCCTACCGCCGTAACGTAGCTTATTCTCTGTGCCTCTTCTATATGATGGTTATTGAGTGAGATTGTAAGGAAAGGTGCTCCTGTTATATATTTAGAGATTCTTGATAAAATCCAAAGAATAATCAACAAAATTATTGGTCCTGACCTGGCATCTCGGCTTCAGTCAATTCAATATCTTCTATATGATGGTCCTGAGATTAAGGGAAAGGTGCTTCCTGTTATATATTTAGAGATTCTTGATAAAATCCAAAGAATAATCAACAATATTATTGGTCCTGACCTGGCATCTCGGCTTCAGTCAACCGCCGTAACGTAGCTTCTCTGTGCCTCTTCTATATGATGGTTATTGAGTGAGATTGTAAGGAAAGGTGCTCCTGTTATATATTTAGAGATTCTTGATAAAATCCAAAGAATAATCAGCAATATTATTGGTCCTGACCTGGCATCTCGGCTTCAGTCACTTTCCTACCGCCGTAACGTATATATTTTCTCTGTGCCTCTTCTATATGATGGTTATTGAGTGAGAACTAAGGAAAGGTGCTCCTGTTATATATTTAGAGATTCTTGATAAAATCCTTGATAAAAGAAGAATCAGCAATATTATTGGTCCTGACCTGGCATCTCGGCTTCAGTCACTTTCCTACCGCCGTAACGTAGCTTCTCTGTGTGCCTCTTCTATATGATGGTTATTGAAAAGAGATTATTGGTCCTGGGCAAAGCTTCTCCTGTTATATATTTAGAGATTCTTGATAAAATCCAAAGAATAATCCAAAAAGAAGCAATATTATTGGTCCTGACCTGGCATCTCGGCTTCAGTCACTTTCCTACCGCCGTAACGTAGCTTTCTCTGTGCCTCTTCTATATGATGGTTATTGAGTGAGATTGTAAGGGAAATAATCCCTGTTATATATTTAGAGATTCTTGATAAAATCCAAAGAATAATCAGCAATATTATTGGTCCTGACCTGGCATCTCGGCTTCAGTCCTTTTTTGAGTAAGAATAGCTTCTCTGTGCCTCTTCTATATGATGGTTATTGAGTGAGATTGTAAGGGACCTTGCTCCTGTTATATATTTAGAGATTCTTAATAAAATCCAAAGAATAAGAATAAGCAATATTATTGGTCCTGACCTGGCATCTCGGCTTCAGTCACTTTTCCTACCGCCGTAACGTAGCTTCTCTGTGCCTCTTCTATATGATGATTCTTGATAAAATCCAAAGAATAATCAGCAATATTATTGGTCCTGACCTGGCATCTCGGCTTCAGTCACTTTCCTACCGCCGTAACGTAGCTTCTCTGTGCCTCTTCTCTATATGATGGTTATTGAGTGGAAAGGAAAGGTGCTCCTGTTATATATTTAGAGATTCTTGATAAAATCCAAAGAATAATCAGCAATATTATTGGTCCTGACCTGGCATCTCGGCTTCAGTCACTTTCCTACCGCCGTAACGTAGCTTCTCTGTGCCTCTTCTATATGATGGTTATTGAGTGAGATTGTAAGGAAAGGTGCTCCTGTTATATATTTAGAGATTCTTGATAAAATCCAAAGAAGAATCAGCAATATTATTGGTCCTGACCTGGCATCTCGGCTTCAGTCACTTTCCTACCGCCGTAACGTAGCTTCTCTGTGCCTCTTCTATATGATGGTTATTGAGTGATGCTTAAGGGAAAGGTGCTCCTGTTATATATTTAGAGATTCTTGAAAAAATCCAAAGAATAATCAACAATATTATTGGTCCTGACCTGGCATCTCGGCTTCAGTCACTTTTCCTACCGCCGTAACGTATGCCTCTTCTATATGATGGTTATTGAGTGAGATTGGAAGGGAAAGGTGCTCCTGTTATATAAAGATTCTTATAAAAATCAAGAATAATCAGCAATATTATTGGTCCTGACCTGGCATCTCGGCTTCAGTCATGTTTTCCTACCGCCGTAACGTAGCTTCTCTGTGCCTCTTCTATATGATGATGGTTATTGATTGAGATCCTTAACTGGCAAAGCTTCTCCTGTTATATATTTAGAGATTCTTGATAAAATCGAAAAGAAGAAAAATCAGCAATATTATTGGTCCTGACCTGGCATCTCGGCTTCAGTCACTTTCCTACCGCCGTAACGTAGCTTCTCTGTGCCTCTTCTATATGATGGTTATTGAGTGAGATTGTAAGGGAAAGGTGCTCCTGTTATATATTTAGAGATTCTTGATAAAATCAAAAATAATCAGCAATATTATTGGTCCTGACCTGGCATCTCGGCTTCAGTCATTTCCTACCGCCGTAACGGCTTCTCTGTGCCTCTTCTATATGATGGTTATTGAGTGAGATTGTAAGGAAAGGTGCTCCTGTTATATATTTAGAGATTCTTGATAAAATCCAAAGAATAATCAGCAATATTATTGGTCCTGACCTGGCATCTCGGCTTCAGTCACTTTCCTACCGCCGTAACGTAGCTTCTCTGCCTCTTCTTCTATATGATGGTTATTGAGTCTTGATAAAAAGATCATCAATATTATTGGTCCTGAACTGGGGAAAGGTGATGTCCTGTTATATATTTAGGATTCTTGATAAATAACGAAAAATCCAAAGAATAATCAGCAATATTATTGGTCCTGACCTGGCATCTCGGCTTCAGTCACTTTCCTACCGCCGTAACGTAGCTTCTCTTCTCTGTGCCTCTTCTATATGATGAAAGAATAATCAGCAATATTATTGGTCCTGACCTGGCAGATTGTAAGGAAAGGTTCTCCTGTTATATATTTAGAGATTCTTGATATTTAAATTCTTCCAAAGAATAATCAGCAATATTATTGGTCCTGACCTGGCATCTCGGCTTCAGTCACTTTCCTACCGCCGTAACGTAGCTTCTCTGTGCCTCTTCTATATGATGGTTAGCAAGTGAGATTTCCTGAAGGAAAGGTGCTTCCTGTTATATATTTAGAGATTCTTGATAAAATCGAAAAGAAGAATCATCACAATATTATTGGTCCTGACCTGGCATCTCGGCTTCAGTCACTTTCCCTACCGCCGTAACGTAGCTTCTCTGTGCCTCTTCTATATGATGGTTATTGAGTGAGATTGAAAGGGAAAGGTGCTCCTGTTATATATTTAGAGATTCTTGATAAAATCCAAAGAATAATCAGCAATATTATTGGTCCTGACCTGGCATCTCGGCTTCAGTGGACTTTCCTACCGCCGTAACGTAGCTTCTCTGTGCCTCTTCTATATGATGGTTATTGACTTGAGATTGTAAGGAAAGGTGCTCCTGTTATATATTTAGAGATTCTTGATAAAATCCAAAGAATAATCAGCAATATTATTGGTCCTGACCTGGCATCTCGGCTTCAGTCACTTTCCTACCGCCGTAACGTAGCTTCTCTGTGCCTCTTCTATATGATGGTTATTGAGTGAGATTATCGGGGAAAGGTGCTTCCTGTTATATATTTAGAGATTCTTGATAAAATCCAAAGAATAATCAGCAATATTATTGGTCCTGGAACTGGCATCTCGGCTTCAGTCACTTCTATATTTCCTACCGATTCCGTAAAACGTAGCAATATTATTGGTCCTTCTCTGTGCCTCTTTCTCATAATTATGCCTCTTTATTGATGGTTATTGAGTGAGATTGTAAGGAAAGGTGCTCCTGTTATATATTTAGAGATTCTTGATAAAATCCAAAGAATAATCAGCAATATTATTGGTCCTGACCTGGCATCTCGGCTTTTCAGTCATGGATTCTTTCCTACCGCCGCAATAACGTCCTGACCTAGAATCTTTGTGCATTCTTTCGGTATATGATGGTTATTGAGTGAGATTCAAGGAATGGATGCTCCTGTTATATATTTAGAGATTCTTGATAAAATCCAAAGAATAATCAGCAATATTATTGGTCCTTGGTCCTGACCTGGCATCTCGGCTTCAGTCCTTTCCTAAAATTGAAAGAATAATCCAACATTATTGGTCCTAACGTAGCTTCTCTGTGCCTCTTCTATATGATGGTTATTGAGTGAGATTGTAAGGGAAAGGTGCTCCTGTTATATATTTAGAGATTCTTGATAAAATCCAAAGAATAATCAGCAATATTATTGGTCCTGACCTGGCATCTCGGCTTCAGTCACTTTCCTAACCGCCGAAACGTAGCTTCTCAGTGCCTCTTCTATATGATGGTTATTGAGTGAGATTTTAAGGAAAGGTGTTTCCTGTTATATATTTAGAGATTCTTGATAAAATCCAAAGAATAATCAGCAATATTATTGGTCCTGATCTGCCATCTCGGCTTCAGTCACTTTCCTACCGCCGTAACGTAGCTTCTCTGTGCCTCTTCTATATGATGGTTATTAAGTGAGATTGTAAGTGAAAGGTGCTCCTGTTATATATTTAGAGATTCTTGATAAAATCCAAAGAATAATCAGCAATATTATTGGTCTGACCTGGCATCTCAAAGAATAATCTACCGCAGTAACATTAGCTTTGGTCCTCTTCTATATGATGGTTATTGAGTGAGATTTAAGGAAAGGTGCTCCCTGTTATATATTTAGAGATTCTTGATAAAATCCAAAGAATAATCAACAATATTATTGGTCCTGACCTGGCATCTCGGCTTCAACATTACTTTCCTACCGCCGTAACGTGGCTTCTCTGCCTCTTCTATATGATGGTTATTGAGTGAGATTGTAAGGAAAGGTGCTTCCTGTTATATATTTAGAGATTCTTGATAAAATCCAAAGAATAATCAGCAATATTATTGGTCCTGACCTGGCATCTCGGCTTCAGTCACTTTCCTACCGCCGTAACGTAGCTTCTCTGTGCCTCTTCTATATGATGGTTATTGAGTGAGATTTAAGGGAAAGGTGCTTCCTGTTATATATTTAGAGATTCTTGATAAAATCCAAAGAATAATCAGCAATATTATTGGTCCTGACCTGGCATCTCGGCTTCAGTCACTTTCCTACCGCCGTAACGTAGCTTCTCTGTGCCTCTTCTATATGATGGTTATTGATTATAAGGAGAATAATTCTTTGATAAAATCAAGCAAAATCGGTCCTGAACTGGCATCTCCTTGTTATATATTTATGAGATTCTTGATAAAATCCAAAGAATAATCAGCAATATTATTGGTCCTGACCTGGCATCTCGGCTTCAGTCACTTTCCTACCGCCGTAACGTAGCTTCTCTGTGCCTCTTCTATATGATGGTTATTGAGTGAGATTGTAAGGAAAGGTAATCCTGTTATATATTTAGAGATTCTTGATAAAATCCAAAGAATAATCAGCAATATTATTGGTCCTGACCTGGCATCTCGGCTTCAGTCTGAACTTTCCTACCGCCGTAACGTAGCTTCTCTGTGCTTCTTCTATATGATGGTTATTGAGTGAGATTTAAGGGAAAGGTGCTCCTGTTATATATTTAGAGATTCTTGATAAAATCAAAGAAGAATCAGCAATATTATTGGTCCTGACCTGGCATCTCGGCTTCAGTCACTTTCCTAAAAGTAACGTAATTGCCTCTTCTATATGATGGTTATTGAGTGAGATTCCTGAAAGGTGCTCCTGTTATATATTTAGAGATTCTTGATAAAATCCAAAGAACAATATTATTGGTCCTGACCTGGCATCTCGGCTTAAGTCACTTTCCTACCGAATAATCAGTAGCTTCATTATGCCTCTTCTATATGATGGTTATTGAGTGAGATTGTAAGGGAAAGGTGCTCCCTGTTATATATTTAGAGATTCTTGATAAAATTGAAAGAATAATCAGCAATATTATTGGTCCTGACCTGGCATCTCGACTTCACTGATGTGGATGCTTTCCTACCGCCGTAACGAAATTTCTCTGAATAATCAAGAAACTATATCGGTCCTGAATTGGCATGAGATTTAACTGAATGGATGCTTCTTCTTATATATTTAGAGAAATTCTGTTTAATTTAAAATTCTTGATAAAGAATAATCAGCAATATTATTGGTCCTGACCTGGCATCTCGGCTTCAGTCACTTTCCTACCGCCGTAACGTAGCTTCTCTGTGCCTCTTCTATATGATGGTTATTGAGTGAGATTGTAAGGAAAGGTTTCCTGTTATATAGGAAAATATCAACATAATGTCAGAAGACAGAGTTTTCATAACATAAATTTAGATTAACAAAAATTGGATTTTATCAAGAATATTTATTTATTAGATTGTTTATTTACAATAATAATCTGATATTTATAATACTCTAAAAATTAATACAATTGTATTGAAACTAATGCAATCTAATATTTAACCTTTATCAATTTATAAAGAAATAAATATGAAAATAATTTTTTATTCTTAAATTTACAAACGTTGACTAATTTATTGAAATATGGGAACTAACTAGAAGGAAATAGTGTTTATTATTTTTGTTGTAAATTCTCAAGAACAAAGAAAATGTATAAATTCACTTTCATCATATCTTTAGGTTTTATTACAATTCGAATAATCGTTTTTAAAGCAATAAACTTTGACGAAGAGTGAAGGTAGTTAAAATAATAGCGGCGTCATGGAAAAGCCGTCATTTTGACATTCCGTTTTTTGCGAACACAAATGTCGATGTTTGTCGCGATCTTCTTGTTTCCACATCACAGGTGATATTTGCTATATTTCTGGCTTTTGTCTATTATCCTTTTGATTGAATTAATCTTGAAGAATTTGTTTTGGGCTGCAAGGATAAGGGAATCCGTTTCTCTATTTAGGTATTCTTTGTACGTCCTTGTTTTTTTGCAATGCGTGTACATTTCTTTTTAACGATTCAGTGTAAAAGACTGAAGGCATTGTTATCAGCAAAAGGGTGAGTCCAAAATGCAAATTACAGGTCGGGTATACTAAAATCAAACAGTGTCCTAACAGAGGACGCAAAATGCGACACTGAGATCCGAAGACGGATTGGGATGGCCAAAAATGCATTCCAAAAGCTAAGCAAAGTATTAAGAAAAAGAAAAGTGTACTGGACTGTTACGTGATATCTGTCCCACTGTATGGCAGCTAATGCTGAATAATCTGCTCAAAGACGAGAAAGAGATTTGAAGCAACAGAAATGTACTTCTACAGAAAGATGCTGAGGATACCATGGACCGAACACGTGAGCAACGACGAGGTTTTATAGAAAATGGAGACAAAATGGAAGATTATACTTAACATCAAGAAGAGGCAGTTGAATTTTCTGGGGCATGTAATGAGGAAGAAGGGCTTGGAAAATCTGAAACTCACAGGACAGATTGAGGGAAAGAGGTCCAGAGGAAATCAGCAGACTTGATGGGCGTGGTCAAATGGAAGGCAGAACAGGGTTTGGGAGAAATAAAAGAACAAAAACAAAACAAAAACAAAACAAAAAACAAACAGAACTTATTAAGAGCTACAAGGTATAGGACGATGTGGAGGGCTATGATTGCTTACGTCCTGGGGCGACCCAGCGTATAAAAGAAGACGATTATTGTTAGTCAACGCTTTTGCCAAACGAATATGAATATAACAGAGATACTTGTAAGTAAAATGCTATCTGCCGTTGTCCGTCCGCTGAAAGAAAGATGTCGATATGAAATATGAAATTTGAAGCGACGATATTTATAAACTGACCTCTTATCTATTTTCTGCTCACCAGTTCTGCAGACAAATAATCGTTCTTTAGACTTCACAGCACGTCTTTTATTAAACGAAGCCGAATATGCTTCCCGATTATGGAAGCGGAAAATAATAAAGTCTATTTGTATCCAGACATTCTGTTGGTCCCGATAAAAATGCATGTACGCGCGCCCCTTTAGTCATTATATCCTGTGCCTTACATTTTTAATTCCTGTGCACGCACGTTGTGCTCCCAATTGTATTCGGGTGTGCCTAAAGTATTTACATTTTTTTTGTTTAGACCTTTATTCCAAAACTGATTAGATGCGTACTTCTAATGATGACAAAATGACTCTTGTCAAAATTATAGAACGTCTATTTCCGATGTATGTCTGAAGTAAGATTATTTTAAATGTATTTCTACAGTAACGTTATATCCAATTCATTTCTATAGTAACGTTATTTCCAATGAATTTCTATTGTAACATTATTTCCAATGTATGTTACGTTTAGTAACGTTATATCAAATGCATTTCTATAGTAACATTATTTCCAATGTATTCCTATAGTAACATTATTTTCAATTCATTCATATAGAAACAATATTCTCAATGCATTTCTAGAGTAACGTTATATTCAATGCATTCCTATAGTAACAATATTTCTAATGCATTTCTATAGTAACATTATATTCAGTGTATTTCCTATAGTAACGTTATTTCGAATGTATTTCTATAGTAACATTATATTCAATGCATTCCTATAGTAACGTTATTTCCAATGTATTTCTATAGAAATATTATTCCCAAGGCATTTCTATAGTAACATTACTTCTAATGTATTTCCTATAGTAACGTTATTTCCTTTGTATTTCTATAGTAAAATTATATTCAATGCATTCCTATAGTAACATTATTTCCAATGTATTTCTATAGTAACTTTATATTCAATGCATTCCTATAGTAACATTATTTCCAATGGATTTCTATAGCAACATTATATTCAATGCATTCTTATAGTATCATTATTTCCAATGAATTCCTATTGTATCATAATTTCCAATGGATTTCTATAGTAACATTATTTCCAATGCAATTCTATAGTTACATAATTTCACATGCATTACTATAATAACATTATTTCAGATGAATTTCTATAGTAACATTATTTCCAATGAATATCAATATTAACATTTTATTCAATGCATTCATATAGTAACTTTTATGTTTGTTTATCTCTCTGCGTAGTAGTAGTCGTAGTACAGTTATCCATATTCTGAATAGCAACCGGGTTTGCTAGGCATAGCCACCCCATGTTCGCCAATTGTTCTCTATTTATACTGGTCTATCTAATTTGCATACGATACTACAGTAACATTATTTTCCCTTGTCTTATAGGAACATTATACCAGTGCATTCCTATAGCAATATTTATTTCCAATTAATTCCTAGAGTAACAATGGTCACGTTAGAACGTTCGCATTCTGAGCATGGGACCCGGATTCGAATCTCGCCATAGTCGATTTGTCAGGAAGGAAACTTCCTGATGTTATCGGACTGGGGGGGTCGATCCCAGCTTGCCTGGGAAACCATACCACAGGTTGACCCAAGCCTTGTGAGTGAAAGTGGCTAGAGATCTTGAGCGCGCTGGCCTTGTTCAAATTGTTGATCACGCAAGATAACACGTTCTTCCCCAGAAACAGCATAGTTGCTGTATAAACCACAGGTGAGCTCTGTTGAATAAACACAAATGCGCCTAAGCAAGCGGGATTGCCTAGCCGCCCTATTAGATGGGTTAGCTAAATGGACAGCTATACTATAGTAACATTACTTCCAATGCACTTCTATAGTAACATTACTTCCAATGCACTTCTATAGTAACATTATTTCCAATGCATTAATATAGTAACGGTATTTCCTTTCTATAGTAACGTTATATCAAATGCATTTCTATAGTAAAGTTAATTCCAATGAATTCCTATAGTATTATAATTCCTATCGAATTACTATAGTAGCATAATTCCCAATGCCTTTCTATAGTAACATTACTTCAAAGGTATTTCTATAACATCCTATAATTACTTCCGATGCATTTCTCTAGTAAGATTATATCCAATGCATTTCTCTAGTAATATAATTTCCTAAGAATCAGTTCAATAATTTGAAAAATTATCGGAATGAAAATGACTCTCTTTGAATTATAGGTCTCGAACCGGATGAAGTTCACGTGTTTTCTCGTTCGGCGACCGAGACTAACTGAAGGTCATCTCCCTGGTGAACACAGTTTTTTTCCTTTAATGGCCTAGTGTGAATTGCGTGCAGTGTCTATTCCGGCATCAGTTCAAGGATATTTAAGGGGAAAAATAGAAATTGTTATTCCGCCAATAAATCATAGCATAAAACGTGAGATGTATTCAATGGTGTCTAAATTGGTAGGTGAACATTGTCGGGTGTGATAAGAGAAAGCGGCTTTTAATTAAATGATAGGGTGGTTGGCAATGAAATTTGCTTCCGAGCAGACGATTCACAATGAGAGGATACTGGCATGAGATATTTTTTTCTTCACACCTCAAATTCAATAAGATATCTGAATAGAAAGAAAAATGGAGATGTTGGTGTAAGCGAACACGTGACGGGCGGGCAATCAACCCAACCAAGCAACCAATTATCAACCAATGAGGATGCAGTTCGATGTTTAATTTACAATTCACATAGACAAAATAATCAGAAAGAAAGACAGAGAGGTAAGAAAAATCACATCTAAATCATACGCACACACTTACACACAACACGAACGCCCACACGATGTGTGTGTGTGTGGGCATGTGTGTGTGTATGTGTGTGTGTATGTGTGTGTGTGTGTATGTGTGTGTATGTGTGTGTGTGTAAACGAGTGTAGTGGAAATTTTTCAACCTGACCTTCTTCCAAATAACAAAATGACCAAATATCAGAATTTCGAAATTCTTCTTACCCGGATCAAAAATATTTCAACTTCTCTGGAAATGCTTTTGTTTTATATATATATATATATATATATATATATATATATATATATATATATATATATATATATATATATGTATATATATATGAAGAAATATGGTTTTAAGGTGTGCTATATTTACAGGATAACGTACTCAATATAAGAGATAGAGCGTATGTAAAT
>CAHIKZ030001838.1:395000-401112 GCA_903632075.3 Acanthosepion pharaonis
TGTAATCTCCTCCTTTCTCTATTTTCTCCTCCTGAGGGTTATCAGTTCTTCTCCTCCTTTCTCTTTTTTTTATTTTTTTTTTCTCAGTCTTTTTTCTTTTTCAGTCAGTTTTTCCCTCCTTGTCAATCTTCTTAATTCAATGTTTTATCCCCCTTCTTCATTCTCCTCCTTTATCAAAAAATCCTCCTTTTTTAAAGTTTTTTTATTTTTCAAAATTTTCTCCCTTTTTTCAGTTTTTCTCTCCCTTTTCAGTTTTCAAACATACAAATCATATAGTCAATGCCAGACTAACAGTCAAACTACATATCTATGTATGTAATTGAATGTCTCAGTGTATCATATATAGTAGCCTTTATCCTTATTTTTGTTTTTAGATATCTATATATATATATATATATTATAGCCTATATATATTTTATATATTTAATTTAATAAATAACTATTTATATATATTTTTAAATAAATAATTATATTTTCGTTGTTTGACTGGTGCTATTGGACGGTAAAAAATTAATAATAAAAATTTTAAAATGTCGATTTTTGAAATATATTTTTCACACAGTTGGAATATATATATATTATATATATAATAATAAAATCCATTTATATTTATATATATATATATATGAAACTAAATATTAACAAATATCTTTGAGTACCAGAGTGGAAGTTTTCATAAAACAAATTTCACAAAGCATTGCGACAATAATAAGTTCAATTTTTATTGAATTTCTTCTGTGGTTTTCCCTATATGAGCTTTGTAAATGTCAGTATAAAATGCACGTATTACATTTATGATTTGATTATAGTGATTGAAAATTCAAAATTTTTTCAAAAGCTGAATACAGAGACCTGGTGCACAATGTCTTCAAATATTTCCCCAAATATCCTCCACATATTTTTGAATTCATTTTGTCCTTCTCCAAGACCAATTGCCATCTGGCTTTATAGAAATGTAAAAATTCAAGAATCATTAAAGGATACGGTGAATAAGTGAATCGGAATAATGGATCCGACTAGAATTAATTCGGTTTTCTGATTCCTCAATGGACTGTACAATTATTTAAAGAAATTTTTTATGTTCATACATTCATTGTTTTTTAAAAATTTAAGTAAATGCATCTGAAATATATAATAAACATATTAAATTTAAGAAGCCTGAATGTTTGAGGAAATTCTTATGCAGAAAATATCGTCCTCCGACAGAATTTGAACCTGTATTCACTTGAAGCGCCCTATAATGCGTTTTTTTAAAATTATTTTGTCAAAATTGATTTTTTGCTTTTAAAATGAGGATTTTTGCAAACAAGCTCATAATTGATATTTTTTGCAAAGCCCATACATTAATTAAATAAAAGTCCGAAAATTTCCTATCTTTTTTTCGAAACTATACATATTTTATAGGATCAAAAATCAATACTGTATCCAATGCCAACATAGAATATATAACATATTACAACATGTCATGTTTGAAGGGTGAATATCTTTATTTAAATACCAGTATAATCACTGTGAAGATGGCTCAGGTGAGTCAAAAAATTTAGATCAAAGAATAGGTTAAGGAAAAATATCATAAATGTTGGACAATTTTTTATTTATTTTTTTCATCATCGAAATTAAAGCAAATATAATAAATTTTTGTTAAAAAAAATGATCAATATAATAAACATTCATTGTCTTCATATATATATATTATATATATATATATATATATATATATATATATATATATATATATATATATATATATATATATAAGACATTTATTTATTTATCCCTAAAAATAACAACACACCAGCTAAGTCAAAATTACAAAGAACGAACATTATCTATGAGTTCAAATGCCCCTTAAGGAACTGTGTTTCTGATCAAACCAGACTCATAAATAATTACATCGGTTACACAACCACATGCTTATCCAGACGTCTTACGTTACACCTATTGATCACAGCTCCATTAGAACACATTTAAACACACACACAAATTTACCAGACTCCATTATAAACATACTAGTAGAAAACACAAATATATTAACTGCATCCACCTGCAAAAAAAAAAAACTAAAAATAATGGAAGCTTTAATAATAAAAAAGAAAAAGCCAACTCTTAACAATATTAACTACGAACAAAGCCACAATGTGCTAACCGTATTCGGAAATTAAAAACATCCCTACCACACACTAAGACATACACAGAACGCACACACTCAATTAAGCTGAAAAATCGAATCATCCTTGATAATGGCTAAAGGTATAGCCGAAAGCGCTCGGAAATATAAAACATTTGGACAGTTCTTACACACCCTTTGTCCAGAAAAGAAAGCTCTCGTTAGAACACAAGAAAAATTAAATAAAAAGCTTAACCGTAGTACCTTGTCTGTCGTTTTTAATGAAACATGCATATATATATATATATATATATATATATATATATATATATATAAATATATTTTTGTATATAAATATAGTTTTAACCTGTGTTTTTATGTCAGTACGCGATATGACCACTTCTGATTATATATCTTTGTTAGCTATGAAATTGGAAGAAATCGACATCAAAATTGTCAAAAGAAAAGGTTAATGAAAAACGACCCCATCTAAGTTCATAATGAATCGTGACATGAGACCGTTCCTTTTTTATTTGAGAACAAAGCCTATGCTTCGAGAAAGCAAGGCTTAGATATTGGTTATATTTGGACAGTCAGTTTAATCAAGTGATTCCAGATTTGGTTAAATACCAAAGAAAGTTATTTAATTAATTTTTTATTTGTTTTTTGTTCAATGTTTTGATCAACGAATCGATAGAATTATGGACAGTGTGTTTAACGAGATTTTCATTGAAGGTTTGACCAAAAAATCTTGACCTGAATTAACTCCCTAAGCAAACGATTTTTTCTTTTTTGATAAACAACAATTGGACGGAAAGCTTCCTCGTGTGTGTGTGGAATATATATAGTGGAATATATATATATATATATAATATATATATATATATATATGGAGAAGAATCAATAAAGAGCTTCTTATGTTTGTGTGTGTGTGCATGTATTCAAGGCAGCAACCCTTCTTTGATACAAGTTTCGTTAAAGACTGAGTTTGAACAAGTTCGTTAGATTTTTCTGGACGCAAGGTGTGTCAAAACTGAAAAAAATGCGTTTATCTCTTCTTTCCGCATTCTTTTTAGCCATCATGGACCATTTTTATTTTCTAATTTTAAATGAATGTGTTATTTCTATGTATTTATCTGAGAGTTATAGGATTATTTCATTTTCCAAAAATATGGTCAAGCACATTTAAATGTTCATAGTTAATTTTGGCTTAGTTTATTATATATATATATATGTGTGTATGTGTGTGTCAATCAAAACATGTGTGTGTGTGTGTGTGTGTCTCGCCATTGAATACTGCGGACAAGGAAATTTCAATCATCTTTTTCTGATTTTTCCAATATTCAAACATTTTTCCGTTTTGTCGGATTTAAGGAATAAAAATTTCCATAATTTTTTATTGTTCAGTCCACTTTCGGACAATTCATAATTATTTTCAAGGATATTTTATCTCTGGTCGTGTATTTTTCTTCATCTTTTTGATTGTTACGTTTAAATTATGTTTGTGTTGATTTTTTTAAATCAATCGTTCAAAGTCTCATATATGAACACTAGACTGGAAACATCTTTCGTATTTTTTATTTTTCTAAAACTTTCAATATCCATTTTCACTATTAAATAATTAGGTTGATAGTAAGAGAAAATTGTTTAATATGGAGCACCTCTCGAATATCAAGCTCACTTTTCAGTGATAATGGGATTTATATAGATTCTTGTGTTTTCGACCAGAATTTTCCTTAAAGGTTCTTGTAGAATATGGATTAATAAATGTTTTTTTTAACTATGTAGTTCAAATGACACGTAAGGCGTCTACTCAAGCCGGTTGTAGTGTGTCCGATATTTTATTTGATTTATGACAAGAAACACAGTCTTGTATTTCCAAATTGACACACTATATTGGTCATCATTAGTTTAAATTTAATGGGGTTACTTTGATAAGTATCCCATTCTTTTCTGTCTTCCATTTCTGTAATATATTAAAAACAACACAAATATATTTTAAAAATTATTAGTGAAAACATGAAAAAATAACAGCACCAGAAGACAAAACACCGTTAAAGTGGCAATAGACATTGGCAGAAAGTTTAGGACAATAAAATTATATTCTGTCTCATACCGTATCTATGAACAATAATTTATGTCCCAATCCTCATAAATACATTGGACACTATATTGTGGGGTGGGGTAATATGCTTTATAAGTAGTCCACCACTAGCAGTGGTTTACCTACTTCACGCCGCTGGCGAGTATTGTATTTTGTTGATGTTATAAAGATTAGCATTTCATTCCCAACCTCCGTTTTGGTTATTCCTCATTTCGGTGTCACATTTTTATATATAATTATTTTTGTGATAATTCCGATGAATCTATGAAACCCGTCAAAATAGGACTTTTCTATATTTTATGCTTACTATACTCACTCACAAATATACATATGCATGCATGGAGCACCTGAACGTTAGCAAGCTGCAATCGCTAGAACAGTTACACCTGAATAGTGAGTTCGATCCTCACTGGGTGACCCATACTTTTGGTCTTGTGCCACATCTAAGCTACGCTTAGGAAATCATCAAAATATACGGCGAGGTGACTTTTTTAAAAATTTATTTATTGAATTTAGTTTATTGTAATTCAAAAAATCTAGTGTGTGGGTTACGGAATAAAGAATAAAGGTACCCCAATAGTAAGGGTCAGCGAGATTAGCTTACTTCAGAGCGACGTACATTACCACTTCGATAACCTGCGTGTGTGTATGTATGTATGTACGTGTGTGTGTGTGTGTGTGTGTGTGTGTGGCACCTTTGACTTCAGTCCCTTTACATCCATACAGGTTTTCCTGGCAATAGAAAGCAGAGCATTCCTCTGAAATATTTGTAAGCTAAAATAGGATAAGAAGCCGAATCATTAATTTATACGGGACATTTTTTGGAACGTTCCCAGACCCCAAAATAACATTGTGTGAGATTCTTGCTACGCTTCAGTGTGCTGCAATGTATTTAATTTTGAAAGAGCTCACCAGTTTTGGGTGGGTTTGCGGCTTGATTTGAGCAACCCACAAAGGACTGTATGATAAGAAAAAAAAAACTGTCCGAGACTTAACATGAATACCTGTCTTATTCCAAATCAGCCACAATAGATCTTTTGGCATCAAGATAGGTAGATATAGAAGAAGGCCGTAGAACTCGCCACGAGCCTATTCAACCATTTTTTTTTTGCGTACAAATTAATGATAATTGCTACTTCGTTTTACGGTTTATCAACCCTTTGTAGGTTATTTAAAGACAGAAAATATGTTTTTAGAGTGTAAGGAATTCTTTTTTTTGTTTTGAGATATTAATAGTCTTAGGACTACAAATTTACTAATTAACCCATATCTGGGAGGAGAACAGGTGGAGTCACACCTTTCTCAACTAGAACTGGAACTCGGCCCTTCGATTTCCAATTCCGACCCATCATACGTTACACCACCCACACATCCAAGCTTACTTCACCTGGTATTTCCAAGTGGTCACCAATATAGGTACTGGTCAGGCTAGACGTTGCTTAACTCTGGTGATCGTAAAAGAAAACGGTGTTGGTTATTTGAAGTCGAAATATATTTTGGCTTGTAAGGATAATTTTTTTCGTTTGAGTGAATATTGATTTTTTTTTTTTTGAGAATAACAATTATTTTTTTCAAATCCTACTATTTAACCCATACATATCGTGGTGCTGGGTAGAAGAGATGGATTCATACCTTTCCCAAGGGTGTTTGCGCATAAATGAAAGTAACGAACCCGATTGGAATTCGAACTCGGTTTCTTATTCTGAGCCGCTATCTGTCACACCACTCGCACACCCCGGACCAGCGGGACACCTGTCTTAATGCATTTCTTTTTTTAAAAGGGAAGTGGCGGAAAGCGAAATTTAACAATACAGAGAATTCTTCCCTGACTGCATTTTCACAAAAATTTGAACGACTTATACTATTCGGTTAACTTTAGCTCGGACATTCATGAGTCTATT
>CAHIKZ030001839.1:0-17500 GCA_903632075.3 Acanthosepion pharaonis
ATTAAGAAACAGAAAAAATAATTAGAAACAAAGAAAAGGGTAGTGACTATTATGTATTATATGTCATCCTATAGGGCGTTGAATCTTGGACAATCTTCTTATAGATTCTTGAAGTAACAGAAATGTGGTTCTACAGCAGGATGCTGAGAATACCATGGAACGAACATGTTAACAACGACGAAGTTTTGGAGAGAATGGAAGCAAAACGAACTCTTATACTTAATATCAGGCAGAGACAGTTGAAGTTTCTGAGGTACATAATGAGGAAAAGGGGCTTGCAAAATTTGATACTCGCTGGACAGATTGAATGTAGGAGAGACAGGGGAAAATAACCTACCTAGTGAGCTTGGGTAAACGTATGGTGGAACAAGCCTTAGGAGAGATATCACAAAGACCAAATCGACTAAGAGCTACAAAGAACAGGAAATTTTGGAGACCATGATCGCCAACGTCCTGAGGGGACACGGTATATAAAAGAAAAAAAATGCAATCTATAAAAACAAATTAATTCCGCCCCATACATGTTATAACATGTAAATCGAAGTTTACTCTGATGCATACATAAACATATTTGTATAAAAGTAAAAGACAATAGGAAAAATGTATTAATAGCCGACGCGTTTCGTCCAAGAATTTGACAATACGAATACAATAGCGTTTTCTAAATTCTTCTAGTTGCTAAGGACATTTTATTTGTTGTTAATAGTTACTTTGTTTTCAATAAATTCATTTAATTTTTGCCTTGAATAAGTTCACATTGAACGAAATGCGTCGGCTAATAATACAGTTTTCTTACCTTTTTTTAACTTTATACATATTGTCTTTTTTTTTTCTTTTTCTGAGAAATTTTTCATAAATATATTTGTATATTTTTCTTATAATATGCTTTTAATACGAACTTTTTGAATACTTTTTACATATATTAGCCGTATTCTGTCAGGAACGCTTATCTTAAATACTTGAAAAATACCTACATCTTCTGAAGAGTTTTGTGACGGAAGTTGTGTCATTTTCCAACTTTGCTAACCGCAGAAACTAAAAGATGTGCATAATCCCAAGATTGCTATAATTTCAACAGAACTGATCTTTGAATTTAAGCAACTTAATGAAGCTCACCCATGACTATCAAAACACGATGACAATCCGTGAATATCACGATATGCTCCCTCATTCATCTATTTGCTTAAACTTGTCAAATAGCATTCTCGATGCTTTCCTGTAGTTACCATTGATTGGCCGTATTAGGTCTAAATTCTGCAAGCCTTCTTTCCTCATTAAATGGTTAAAAAATGGCTGTACTACTCCGATTGTGTTAAGGGGTCCACCCCTTTTTATACAAGGGGACTCGCCTAGTGTGTTTCTGTCTTTACTGTTGCGAGTGAATACAAAAGAGTGATAAAAGAGAGCGAGAGTGTGAGGTAACCGCTTTGTAGGAGTCACAGTTGTGAGCACGTAGACTCAAAAGGAAGTCATACTTCGATACTGAATTTCTCAGACTAGTATATATATTATTATTGCTACTAACCGCATTTCTGGATTTACTAACCGTATTACCAATTGTATTATTACGTCAATCCATTTATTTGCTATATTTCATTCCAGCGACCGGATTTCATCCCGGAATCCACAACAAATTGCAACCAACAGTTTTTGCAGTTCCGATTATCCTTACAGTGTGCTTATTTTTTATTTGCTCTATCAATCCTATTTATGGCATTCTTCGTTTCAAGCACTTGATATTAAGAAATATTAAATATTGATATTAAAAAATTAAATATTAAGAAATATACACATATATATATATAAGGAAAATATATACATATATATATATATATATATATATATAGAAATATATTTATAATTATATATATTATATATATTTATATATATATATATATATATATATATATATATATATATCTTAAAGTAGCTCTGTTAAAACATTAACATTGAGCACTGTTTTTTCTTACACTATATATATTTTTATGTATATGTATACGATCGATCGAACGCTTTTATTTTACCAATATTTACCCATTCTAAAATATTTAATTAAATCTATCTATCTATCTATCTATTATCTATATATATATATATATATATATATATATATATATATATATATATATATATAAATTTGTATCATAATTATCCAGCATTTCGAATCATGTTCGTCCATTAATTCTTTTCTGATTTGTATTTCTCGGTTTCTTGGATGCCGGTGAAAAGCTGTTCTTGGGCATCTTAAATATGTAACTCATTGCGTTATCTGTTATTACGCTACCCAGATGAATGAATCTCCGCACATTCATGATTTTGATGTTTCCGTTATGTAACAAATGTCATACTGTCCCTTTTATAACAATATATGGATACGTATCTTACAATATTATTATTCTTAAATTTTTATGGTTAATTTATTATTGTGAAAAAAATTTATATCGCTAGATGTTTTTCAGCTTTCTTTCTGAATCTGCTAAATTTTAAATTCCAGGTTATATAAGTTAAGTTTCGTCTGACGATAATATAATTTAAAAATTAGATCACTTACAAATTCAAAATTACATATAGAATTTTAATGCTAAAATAGCGCGTCGAAGAAACAACCCCATGATATTTTTTAAGCGAACATTTGACTGAAAACAACCCATGGAAACAATGGTTAAAAATTTTTGAGCGAATGGAAGTTGCAATTTTAGTGAGGACAATCTTTTTCGAGCATGGACGGATTAAGAATCACAAAAGAACTGTTACCAAATAACATAAACCACTGACTTGAGGACTGCCAACAGCAGAGTGCCCTTAAAATGGTTACATAGCCACTCGAACGAAAAATATTAACATAATCAAGATGCTGCTATTTCATACTAATTGATTCAAAAATCACAAGTTTAAAAGCCCAATCAAATTTGTGGACTCGAAAAACTTATTTTATCAAATTGGTAAAAAATTGTTTTTTTATAAAAAAATTTATAAAGTTGTTTTTTTTAACTAATAATATTTTAATACAAAGCCTAAGATATATCAATATGGCGGGTTACTATGTGGACTTATATCAGCGTAGAAAAAGACAAACGTTAGGAATATAGAGCTGAAGTCGTTTTGAGAAAGAACCGAATATTTAAACGGAAAAAACAAACATTTACTGCTGTTTAAAAGACCGCGGAGGAGTGTAAACCAGGTGATAGGCAAACTTATCTACTCTTTTAAACAGCAATCATTCTGATTGCTCAATGAATGTCTGATGTTTTCTTCAAAGGAAACATTTGTTAATATTGCCAAAACATATGTGGCATTTTCAGCACTTTTTCCATTTTTGAGGCAAATTTATGATTCCATCCTCTCAGGATTAGGCCTCTTTCTGGTTGAAAGGATTTATTTATGTAAATCAAAAATTTCATTTTAATAATCCGAATTTGTGGTGTCAGGTGAGAACGGTGTGTGTTGTAGGATATCGATTTAAGACAATTTGTACCAATTTTTTTCGTATCTGTTCGTCCTTGGCATGACGATAATATACATCATGGCAGCAGTATCTATGATCGGGAGATTGGAAGTTTTAAGGAGCGTGGAACCACCTCTTAATTGCTGTTGTTCCCAGTTCCACCCTTATCCAGGACGAATAACGCTTGTTAGGGTCCCATCTATGGACAAACAGTGAATTCCCAAACAACAATCAACACTAGATTTTTTATAATAAAATTATCAACAATGCATTTTTATAGTAAAGTGACAACCAATACAACTAAAAAGTATAAAATACAAACTTTTATGATCTACAAACTATATATATCTAAAAACATACATTTATTCTAAATTTATAGAATTATATAGGTTTTATAATTATTGACTCATATTCGTTTGCCATATTCATGGCGTTTCGGCCGTTGTACCTCCGGCCTTCTTCAGGTCATTGGAATTTAGAACCGAACCCTTTATTTCTTCTACCAGGGTAGATTGCTCTAGTTCACGTGCCATTCTTCTCTCTTTATTTTTTTTAACTCACCATTTTAAATTTTTGTTCGCATCTGCTGTAGCCAGGTATTGAACTCACAACTATTTAAGTCAAGTTGATTTTATGTGGATGAAATAAAGGGTTCAGTTCGAAATTTCAATCATCCTGAAAAGGCCGACGTACAACTGTTTACCATGAATTTGTCAACGATTTTGAGGACAACAGGGAACAATGTAAGTCGTGTATAAAATGATGTACAAAATTTCTGTAGTTGAAAGTATAAAATTACGTACAAAATATTTAGATTTCAAATTAAATAACCCATAGAGGTTGATATACCAGAAAAAACAAAATCAAACGACCAACATGGAAGAATTTTTTTTTGATTTTTTCGTCCATACAACATCCAACAATTTATTAAATCAAATATTATTAAAAATATAACTTGAATAAAACTACAGCATAAAACACACCACCGCCTCTAGTAATCATATCTAGACAAACATGGCTAAAAAACTTTTCTTAGGCCACTAAAGTCTATATAAAAAAATATATTTTTTCTGAAAGTATAAAATTATGTACAAAACATTTAGATTTCGGTATTAATTAACATATAGAAGTTGATATAATAATAAACAAAATCAGCCAATCAACCCAGCGTCTATCATAAACTTACGTCGCAAGTGAAAGGAATTGACATATTCTAACGCCCATATTGGATAATTTACGAAAATTTGTCCCAAAAGCCAATTTTCATATTTTTCAAGATGGAATGTTTTGATTTTTTTAGTGTTTTAAAAGGACTGATGGACCATCGCGAATTGAAATTCTTAACGTTTTAAGCATTTGAACCTTGCCATCACGAAAATGTGTTTTCTTTTATTGATCGATAATTTCAAGACTAACATCCTTTCATGAAGTTTGACTGACAAAATTTTATATACTGGTTTGATATAGACAAATCTGATATAATTATCTTAATATGTCAAAATTGCGTTTACTTGTTTCAGACGTTGGAGTTGTTCGTATATTATTATAAGAATTGTCATAATCCAGTTTATAAAAATCTGGAATTCGCCATCTTCATTTCACAATGTGTTGGCGAACTGAAAATGTTGTTGAATCGATAAATATAACATTTAAAAGAGTTTTTGAGAATTTAAAGAAAACGTTCAATGTTAAATGCCAAGATTTTCTTCTTTGATTATTATTCTTAAAAATTATTATTATTATTATTATTATTATTATTATTATTATATTTTTCTGGTGTTAATTCATCTCTTTTCTTTTCCCAGACAGAGAGGGTAAGGAGAAATGGCATCAAGACATTTTCTCACTCAGCAGAACAAAAAATTGAAAACATATTTTATAAATAGATAGACTTACAGTATAATTTTTTTCTATTTATTTATATATATGTAATCCAAAAAGAATATACATTTGTAATAATCAATCAAATCAGGGATCCTATACAAAATAGATTGTCAATGATATCATTAATTTAATTATTTCTTTGATTTCAAGGTCCTTGTATTTTTGATAGTTTTCGAAAATTTTTCAGTAAAAAATACAAAATAAGCCTACAGACACTGCCATGTTAATGAGGTGGCATTATTTTTGTCTTTCGGTTTCTAAAAACATGATTCATTTTTGAGTTTCTGATTGTTCTTTTGAAGTAAAAATTGTTTCATTCAATTTCACTGGTAGTGCAATTATAATTTTTGCAGTTTTTTTTTCCATATTATTTTGCAGATTTATGCATTATTGATTTACTCTTATTATTATTATTATTATTATTATTATCATCATCATTCGATTTCTGCTATGGACACACTACCTACCAAGTCTGCGGAAAGACCTAAGGCAGGTCGTGGTGTGTTGTTATGGCCACATTTCATGTTAATTTTTTTTTTTTTTTTTTTTTTTTTTTTATCTCCGATGAAGTTGCTAGCGTTACATAGACAAAGTTCTCCTTAGTGTGTGTGCTGTACTTAATAAGACAATTTTCTGTATGTCTCTTAAGCTGGGGTTTTCAGGGATTCTTTCAATGTGTTGTTTTGTTCCATTTTTTATAATTCCAAGTGCACCTATTACCACTGGTATTATTCTTGTTTTCAATTTCCACATTTTTTCTATTTCAATTTCCAGGTCTTTGTATTTTGATAGTTTTTCAAATTCCTTGGTTGCTATGTTACAATCCGCTGGACATGCCATATCAATTAGTAGGCAAGTTTTTTCTTTCTGGTTTTTGACAATAATGTCCGGCCTATTTGCTTCAATTTTTCTGTCTGTGTGTGGATGGTATAATCCCATAGAATGGTGACATCTTCTATTTCTGTAACCGGCGCTGGCCGATGTTCATACCAGTGTTTGCTTACACATTTTCCAAAGTGTTTGCACATTGTCCAGTGTAAGTATTGCCCCACTCTATCGTGACGATTTTTATATTCATTTGGGGCAAGTATAGAACATCCTGAGATTAGATGGTCTATTGTTTCTTGGTATTTGTCACAGAACCTGCATTTTGGATCCACATTATTATGTATGATATTTGCCTGAAAATTCCTAGTGAAAAGACTCTGGTCTTGCGCTGCAAGAATAAAGCCTTCAGTTTCAGACTTTAATCCAGATGCTCGTAACCATCGATGAGTATTAACTTTATCAACATTGGGTTTATTTGCACGTTCTGGATATTGGCCATGCAGAGGTTTGTCTTGCCAGCGTTGTTTCATCTGTTCAAGGGCTTTATCCTTGGCTTTCTTTTCATATCTTTTGCTGCAATAGTTGGTTCTTGGCTTCTGTTTTTGATTTACTACAGAATCTACTAAATGTAAATGTTGTTTGTATTTACTGCCTTCTTTTATTATTGAATATTTTTTTCTTTCTGTTTTCATGTTGTTTCACTAATTTTATCATCCAGTCATTTGTTGTTTCCATGTAAGTTAGTAAGCCAATAGTTGTTGTCTTGTATGACAATTCTAGCTGAATAAGACCTCTTCCACCTTTTTTACGGGGTATGTATAGACGGGTCTACATCAGCCTTTGGATGATGCATCTTATACTTAGAAAGAAGCTTTTCTTGTTTTAGAATCCATTTGTCTGATGTCATTTAGAGTCCAGTTCAAGATGTTGAAACTATATTGGACCACTGGGATGGCAAGGTTATTAATGGCCATAATTCTGTTCTGAGAATTCAATTCAGTTTTTAATACCAGTCGTACCCTTCTATAGTACTCTTTACGCACTATTTTTTCATTTTCTTATGGTGAATTCCTTCACTCTCATTTACACCTAGGTACTTATAAGCTTCTCCTTGTTCTAAATCTTTTATTGTTACAGCAGGGTCTAAACTAATAGAGGAAGTTTGTTTTTGATCCTCGTAAAACTGTAGCTTTAGCACATTTATCCAAATTGAATTTCATTCCAATGTCTTCACTGAAGCATTTTACAGTTTGCAGAAGACCTTCCAGCTCATTGTCATTCCTAGCATACAATTTTAAGTCATCCATGTAAAATAGATGGTTTATTTTCTTTTTGAGCTATTTTGTAACCGCATTCTGTCTTGTTAAGTTGGCTGGTTAATGCTATAAGTGATATGGAAAATAATAAAGGAGACAAAAGTCACCTTGAAATATTCCTCTATTGATGTTTATTTCGCCAGACTTATAGGTTCCATTTTTATGATTCAAAAAGTGTAGTTTTCCATATCGACATACATTGTTTGATGAAATTGATGATAACGGTGATAAATTAAAGACTTTAAGATCCAGGAATGTGGTACACTATCGAATGCTTTACGATAATCTATCCAGGCAATACTAATTTTTTTTTTTTCACGGAAGCAGTTTTCCAGGATCATCCTATTAATAAGTAATTGGTCTTTACATCCTTGTTTGTTTAACCTTTTTTTGTTCAAGTGGTAGTATGTCATTTTCTTTCAAGAAGAAAAATGTCTGTTTTGTTAAAATAGATGGCAGTTTGTATGTTGTTGGAAGACATGTAATTGGTCTATAGTTTTTCGGAATATTTGTGTCACTATTTTTGGGTAGAAGAAAGGTAACTCCTTTGGTCATCCATGCAGGAATTTTAGTTGGATCGGTAAACCATTTTTTAAAGTTCTTTGGCGAGTTTTTTGTGTGCTGTATTTAAATTTATTATTTTTAGTTATTATTATTATTATTATTATTATTATTATTATTATTCATAGTATATAATGTTGGTTTTTTTAAGATTTGCTTTATTGGATCTTTTCTGTTAATTCATTCCAAAATAAAACAAATTTATATTTACTCAAATTTACACCAAAATTAAGAAATGTGCTTTAGAATTTGTTCAAAAATGCATTCTTTTGTTATTTAAGCTTTAAATTTTGAAACTTACACCAAATAAAAGTCTCTCATGGACTTATTCTTCATTTAAATTGTTCCACAAGGTACATTTGATTGTTTTTGTGTGAGCTGATTTTTCTGGGTCAACAAAATTCATACTGTGATTTACAGTCAGATGAATATAATTGGGATCATCCTTCAAATATGTATATTCTTTCCAACTATCCGACATAATGGTAGTCCCATGTAGAATACTGCTTCGGTTTATATTCAATAATGTGGAGGCTATTCTATCTGGCACAAAGTACATGAAACATTCTTTTAGGGCTCCAGCTACGGGAAAATAGTGAACCTCCAAACATTACGAAAGTATAAAAATACATTTTTATAGTAAAAATACCAGCAATACATTTCTATATAAAAAATACCAACGATACATATTTATAGTAAAATTACCAATACATTTTATAGCAAAATGACCAACAATACATTTTATCTGCAGTTGAAGCCATAAAACTATGTTCAAAATTTTTAGATTTGGCATTGAATAACTCATGGGGGTGTTGATATGCCGCTAAAGAAAATCAACCAATGCAAAAAACGCATTCGATTGTTTTTTGGGTTTTTTTTTCCATTCTGCGCCATGAATGACAGACTTTATTTTGCGGTAACGTGCCTTTAATTCAAACAAATATTGACTAAAACCCAAAGCTCCTTGTAACCATTTGACAGTGATATTCAGAAATAGTAATGGCAACGGTAATATTAGCTGTTTCCTTATAAGGAAACATTTGGCATTCACTGACCGAGCTGCCAGTGATGCTGTCATTGACATTTATAAAATCTTTCTTTAAAATTTATTTTTTTCAGGAAAATATGTTTCTCAGTATTCAGTAGCCGTTATCGTTCTTTTCAATATTGATGGGAGTTTCTTTCCTAACCTTTTATTTGAGGTAGTGTGGAACGTCTACACCATGGTTATATCATCATTTTATATTCGAGTTATATGTGACATCTATATTAGCTGCTGTTGAAAGTCCTTAAGTAATGTGGTTTACGTTATTTGGTACAGTTCCTTGTTTGTGATGATGTATCGCCAGTCCATAATGTTCGAAGAAGGATGCCCTTTGCCAAGAGCCACGATTTCACTCGCCATTTTTAACCATTGATCTTAGAAAGCGGTTGAATATAGCTGATAGTGTATTTATTTTGGAACGGGTTTTAGCCATGCATGGTATTTTAACTATTTTAAATACCACGTTGATATTTTCATGTTTTATAACTTTCTTTAACAAAACCTAATCAATAAATAATAAAGCAAGGAGCTGTATTCTACAAGTTTTGCATTTTCGCCTCAGATCCTTAGTTGAAAAGGAATGCCTTAATCAAGATTTCTTTCAACGAATTTAAGCGTTAAACAAATTGCTCTGGCCAGACTTCTTACATCACATGACCTTACTTTAAAGCGAATCCGATTAACTAACTCTTAGCTTTATTTTTGTTGTTGTTGTTTTGTACAGAATATCTAAATTGAGAACATTCTAAATCAACCATTACTCATAATAAAACACGGGTTTTATTGCAAAACATGTCGAAACCAAAGCAATATCTTTAGACTGGGCAACTCAAGAAGGGAAAAAAATCAAAGAGATAAACGTTAGTAGAACTCCTTGATACGTGAAAAGAGGATTCTACAGAATTCCTCTAATAAACCTCATTTATATATCGGTCATGAATCAATTTAAAATTCTTGCATAATCTGATGTCAGACATTCACTAGATTTAGCCGTTTCTACAATAAGCTTGTCAAAGTTCATCATCGCCACCAGTTTTCAGTGAACGCGACCAATTAGGTCTTTGGTAAATCACAGGATTTAAGAAAGCAACCTCTTCTTTCATGTAGACTCTTATCCTTTTTATTAGATTAGACATCACTCTTATCATATGTTACTTAATTTAAACCGACGGCTACATTTCATTCACTCTTATAGATATTAAATACAAATGCACGCGTAGATACAGGCTTATTCTTCGGTGAAGGGTCCTTAATAATTCATGGTGGAATTTTTCTCCATATTTAATGAAATAGGGTTGCAAAATCATTTAAAGCGTTAAACATTTAGGTTTGAAGTAAAACAAATCCTTTAAAAATCATTAACTTTATCAAAACTGGGTGGTGAATTTTTCTCCATATTCAATAAAAGCGGGTTAGAAAATCATTTAAAGTGTTTGTAGCGGAAGTGAAAGGCAGGATGAACTACCGGCTACCTTCCATGAAACTGCCCGTCCTCGTTGATGAAAAAGACAACGCTTGGTGTGTTGCGTATGCAGGAGAGGATAGCCCGCCGGCGTGGACGAGAGAACATCCGCTTGCAAAAAATATGACCGTGGCGGTGTTTAGAATTTGTTTATACAAATGATTCGTGTCTCGCATAGTGAAATTACCGATGTTTTCTGGGCTCAATATAAAGAGACGGATTTGGGCATCTCGACGTGGCGTAATGGTTAGCAAGCTTGTCTCTCTAGAACAGTTACGAGTGAGTTCAATCCTCACTGAGTGCCCCATACTTTCGTCCTTGCGCCGCATCTAAGCTATGTTTAGAAAACCATTTGGGCACCTCGAGGCGGTGTAATGGTTAGTCAAGATTGTCTCTCTGGAACAATTACGACTGAGTAATGAGTTCGATCCTCACTGGGTGCCCCATACTTTCGGCCTTGTGCCACATCTAAGCGACGCTTGGAAAATCGCCATAAACGGATGGATTTCTGCCTTGTAAAAAAATGAGTCGCCAGTGTTACTACCGTACGGAACGTCGTGATTCTGTTTTGCTTTTTGTTAGTCGTCGCTTTCTGTGTCCCGGTTACGTTCGACCTTTGTTTGCACCGTTCCTGTGTGGAATTCTTCGTCGCCTCTGCCGTGGACGTGTCTCTGTTTCATTTACTTTGCTTTGTTGGTCTCCGGTGCTGCTGTTGGTTCCGTTCCGCCTCGTTTTGTGTTCCGGCAGCAGATAAATAACTTCAATGTTGAACATTTATGTTTGAAGTAAAACAAAGCCTTTTTTTTAAAAAAATTAAATTTATCAAACTGGGGTGTGGTCGAATTTTTCTCAATCTCTATCTATAAAAGGCAGGATGTGTATGTGTGTGTGTGTGTGTGTGTGTGTAACGAATGCACAGCCGCAATTTTTGATGGATTTGCACCAAAATTTACATGCACATACTCCAACTTAGGAGGAAGGCCAAGACCAACCTTGCATTTCCCAACTCCCATCGATAGTGGAAATAATGAATTTTTTATGCTTCTACGGCACTTTTCATGTAGTTTGCGGCCATTTTTAATGGGCAGAGTGAGAGCCAATAGCTTGCTCCCACGAATAGGCAAGAAGATTCTATTGGCCAGCATGAGAGCCAACAGCTGACTGACACGAATGTTAACTAGCATGCTAGCATGCAAAAACATCGATAGCCGCATTCGTCACAAGTGGGAAAAATTTAAATCTGCATGGCACTTTACTCCAATTGGCTCATTCGCTTGCTTAAACTCAACCTTGATTCTGATTCCGCAGAACTGGATTGGGTGTGAAAAAGTATTTGTCGTTAACATTCTTTTTTCATTCTGTTTTTCCAGTTACGAGTGTTTTTTTAAAGCTGATCGTTTTGTGTTCATTTTGTTTAGTTCTTTTTTCGTAACAGATTTAATGTTTAGTATAGAGATTAGAAAAAATTCGCTGTGTGAGATAGGCAAGAAGTAAGGCATGCATCAACATCAGCTCGGCAAAGGGCACTCCCTTTAAAGGCAAGGAAGGGTAAAAATATTTTAAGTCAAGTGATAGCGATTGCTGTATGAGTCGTACTATTTTTGAATCAAGCACGGGAAACGCCGGGCCATGCTCCTAGTTTTTAATAAAAGGGTGTTAGAAATCATTTAAAGTGTTAAACATTTAGGTTTGGAAAGAAAAACAATTAAGTTTATCAACGAATAAAATGTCGTATGTCTGGAATGAAGCCTAAAACAACAATAGAACACTATTTTTTTTAAAAATGCAATCATAAAAGAATGCAAATAAAATCTTGAAGCAACTATAATAATTTTGATTCCCTGTTTGAGCTCTGGTGAAAAGTGCGACACGAATAAACAGTGTGGTCTTTATAAACTAGTGAGTGGCTAGAAAAAAAATCATAGAAAATTGTAAAAGTCTCACTCTTCTATTAGATACAAAAGAGTAGGGAATTGCAATCAGCAGCTTATTTAATTATGTATGCAGATGGCATTCTCCGCTTGGACCGTGGTCGTGTGATTAGAGTAGTTTATTTGATTCATGAAACCTGATTGAAATCTCAGTTTCAAATCTCGGATTCAAATCTCGGTTTCAAATCTCGACATGTTCAATTAGTTACGGAGCAAAGAAGATAAATCACTCTAAAAAAGAAATTTCAATCTCGGTAGGTACGTGTTAAAATGACATTGAAATGTAATGATGTTTTCATTACTTGCCGCTAGAATTTATTTCAAAGTCATACTATCTGAGCCTCTAGAGGTTGCGGCAGAAATACCTCCCATATATATATTCCAGAAGTACTTCTTACTGTCTTGTGAGAGGTATTTCTGTGAGATATAAGTATAATCTCAGTCATTATCAACTGAGTGTTGTCAGTATGTTAGATAAGATTTTGTTGGCAACATCTACGCTTTTGGGGGGAATCGATTTAATTCGAATACAAGCGTATCGGATAAGTGACATATGTAAAAAGGTTTCAAATATTTTGTACACATTATTATTATTTTTATTATTATTATTGTTATTATTGTTATTATTATTATTTCATTTCTTTTGATTTATGGTGTATACTCATTTTTTCCGGGTCCCAACCAGAGACCCAATCTCAGAAATGGTATCATGACATTTTCCACTGAGAAAACAAACAAACAAAAAACTAAGATTACACACATTTTGCATAGATAAATGACATTGTAAGGCGTGGACTGTACTTGTGAGTACAATTTTTTGTATTTATTTAAGGCATGGGCTACCAGGGATTCCTTCAATGAGCTTACTGGAATCTTTTTCAATCAATCCGAAGGCTTCAGCTACAACTGGAATTGTTAAAGTCCTCATGTGTCACATTTTTTAAATTTCGATTTCAAGGTCTTTGTATTTTGATACTTTTTTTTGAAGATTTTCAAAGATACATGGCAGTCTGTGGCGACTGCCATGTCAGTAAAGAGGTACATTTTTGTCTTTGCAGTCTTTGATCACGATGTAAGAGCGATTAGCTTTGATTGTCCCATAAAATTGTTGCAGGTCCTATGTCTGTAACCGGGTCTGGGTGGTGTTCATATTATTTTCTTGCAGTTTCCTTTCCATAAGCGTTGCAGATTTTCCAGTGTAGATATTGGCCTACTCTCTCGTGCCGAAATTTTTATATTCAGTGGGTGCCAATACCTCGCAACACGATACAAAGATGGTCAATTGTTTCTCGATATTTATCACAGAATCTACATTTTGGAATAACACAATTTTTCAGTGTGTATGCTTGGTAATTTCCAGTTAGCAAGCATTGGTCCAATGCAGCAAGAATAAAACTTTCAGTTTCAGCTTTTAACCCTGCACTACGTAGCCACTGATGGGTACGTTATTATTATTATTATTTGTATATAAAAGACACCATTTTAAATACCTTCTCCGATGGAGAAAAATATTTTATTTAATGTTGTTTGTTTCTTTTGTATTATAACGTCTTCTAGAAGTGTGAATGTTTTTCTGTTGTATAGAATTTTCGTATTATCTACAAATATTTTCTCTTAAACGTTAACAGTTGTATTTTGGTTGTTTTTGATATGATAATTGATATGTCTACGAATTGCATAAAGTTTCGACAGGTGACATATTAACCGACAAGCAACATGAGTGTCCAATGTAAGGATTTATTGTTTTATTTTCAGTACTAATATTGAAGATTCGATCTCTTTAAGGACACAAGATTCATAAACAATATTATTTCTACATAGAAGGGATTTCTGAGTTCCCAAGTGATTAGTAATAAATGCATTAGATACAATACAAAATTCAATAGATAGGCATTGTCGGTTGAATTAACATGTTGTTGTAAAAGTAATGTCCGAGTCAAGGTCTATATTAAAAATGAAAAAATGATTATGAAAATATTTATTGATTTTTCTTTTGGTACTACTGTTTTTTAGTGAACTACTACTACTTTTGACGTGCCATTTTGCTCGATTTTCGCTGTATCGTGGCTTAAATTGACAATTGGCAATAGTCTGTATTGTTATCTTCGAATCCTGTTAAAGGTTTGTACGGATTAGAGGGTGTATTTTCGCATCGTTGCTTGCTGTCAAAACTTTACGAAGATTTGACATTTAAATCCGTCTGGGGATAAATTTCTCACACTCACAGTTGAATTTACCGGCATATGAAACAAAATCTTCATTTTCGTCTTTACTTCGGTTCCTGCACCCTCAAGGTTTATAAAACAGTGAATTCTTTTTACCAAAGATTTTTGATAATATCAACACCATTTCGTTAAATGAAACTTTTTCTGGAGTATTCAGGTATTTTTCATGTTTAGCGGGACACAATATCCATAACAGAATAGTACTTTCTTTTCATCCGACCATCCTTGCCATTCTTATCTGAAAATGGCCTCTAAAGTCCGATAGGAATATAATGGTTTTTTTGCGATGTAATTAAATACACTAATTAAGTTAGCAACTGAGTCTGGCGGAAATGAAATTGACGGATTGTCTGTTCAATGCTTTTTGGGATTACTTTTATCTGTTCTTGATATTATTTCTTGTTGCATTTGTTGTAATAGTTGCTGAATAATTATTCCACTTTTTTTATAGTGTATTATGTTTCAAGTATCCTTAACTAGGAAGAGAAAAGTTTTTTAATAGCCATATATAAAATCTATTTTTATACTTTCATAGTGTTTTGGCCCCGGTTCAATACAGCCTTGAAGTTTATCGACTTCTACGTCGCGCTATGAATATATACGAACTCCATGAAATTTTTTCCCCGTGAATTCTGAACTTTCTTCAACAGCTATTTATGCTAGGCGAGAGGAAAATCGTGTGAATACGAAACCTTGTAACCTGTTATATTTAAAATTACCATTGCTTTTTTCTAAGCTGGAGCAGAGGTCCCTTTAGTTTTGAGCCGAGGTTCAATTAGATCTCCGCAGGAAACAGCTTAAAATTCCACAGGGAGTGCGATTTTTAACCTTTTGAGCCCTGCGTTCCTGAACAATTTGAAATTTTCTGCCTGAATTCCTGAGTCAAAATTCACAAATAATGATATGTAATGTTTCGCGGTAGAAATAAAAATTGTTACTAGTGCTTACCCATTGTTCAACCGGTGGCTGGATATTTAAGTCATTCTTCTCTACCACCGTTCAACCGGTGGCTGGGCATTACATCATTTTTCTCTACCACCGGTAAAGCGGTGGTCGGGTCTCAAAGGGTTAAGATAGTGTTTAAAAAGTTAAGCTTCGTTTCATACAAGGAGAAAAAAGAATTTGATAACATGTAGCACTGATGTTTAGCGTGCAAAAGAGCTCCCAGTTTTTATTTATATGGACTCTAACATTGGCCTCTTGCATTGGTTTATTTATTTTGGTTTATTTTGTTTCAGGGCAAATCAACCTCAATGGGTCGACAAGTTTTTAAGGATAGGTTTGTATGAATAGAATATGTATTTTTTTTTTCGAAAAATGTATCGCTGGTATTTTTACTATAAAAATCTATTTTTATACTTTCATAGTGTTTTGACCCCAGTTCACTATTTGCCCATAGCTGGGACCCTAACAGGTCCTACCACCCTGGGTCAGGTTGGACCTGCGAACAGCTGCAATTAAGAGGTGGTTCCACGCTCTTCAAAACCTCCAATCTCCCGATCAGAGGCCTTGCTGCCGGGCGTAGTTTATCATCATACCAAGGACAGGTTTTGCATTGGTAAGAAATACATGAGTATTTGTTACGAAGTAGGGCCTAACACATGTCTTTATTGTTTAAAAATGATTCAATGAGTCTACAAAGATGAAATATAATTCACGATTTTTCGGAAAAGAAATTTCCTGATTTTTTTTTCTTACAAAGAAAATTCTTTACTTTGGAAATACGTTTTGTTTTTTTTGTGGGAAAACGCCATTTTGGGGTCAGTGAAATTACTATTGATAATATTAAGAATTAAGCGACGAGATGAATTGAAAGAGACGTTTGGCAGGGGCATAGTAATTGATTCAGATTTATAATGTGGATTTGTTTGTGTCGTAATATTCTAAAAGCTTTTGTGGTTATTTTATTTATTTGTTTCTTATTTATCATTTCTCATTTATTTTCATTTTATGCGAGAACTGTTAGCGAGAAAACTAAAAAAAGAAGAAAAAAATTGAAAGAAATTAGTCTGAATACCATGTGTGAAAATGTTTCTCATGGATTTCCCGTCCTAAAAAACAGATAGTTTTAGCAACAAAGGGTACAACAGAAAATTAAATAAACATGTTTTTTCATTCAGCACTCTGGCGAAAGAAATGAAAATGACAGGAGTATATATATATATATATATATGTATATATATATATATATATATATATATATATATATATAAATTTATTCGAAATTATTACAAAGATATGTTATAAATTCACTACAAAAATAGCCATTTTGTTTCAACACTTCTGGTGTCTTATCAAGTGATGGTGTTGAAAGTGGAATAAAGGGTCTATTTTGGGCTATTTTTGTAGTTTTTTTATAACATATTTATGTGACAATTTCGAATAAATTATATTTGCTCTACTCTGTATTAAGCAAAATTTTTAAGAATAGTATTTTTGGTTATTGGAATTTATTCCGTATACACCAATCCTATAATAGGATATATATATATATATATATATATATATATATATATATATATATATATATATATATATTGTCACATAAAGGGTCAAGCGAAGATGTATTCTCGTCATTTATATCATTAACTTCTATATCTGTTTTTGTATGAATTCTTCATGTAATGTAAATTGAACTGCACCACATACTTGATATTAAAATAACTGAACCGACGTGCAACTTTTAGATAATAACTGTGACATTCCTGTAATTATTGAACAATATAGTTCATGCCACATTGACTGAAAAAACCTACCAGTACAAAAGAATTCTCCTATTACCATATTAGTACAAAAAACGCAC
>CAHIKZ030001839.1:22500-157500 GCA_903632075.3 Acanthosepion pharaonis
AATTAACATTCAGAAGCCATGAGAAGCCTGGCGTATTGTTATTATTGTTATTATCATTGAGTTTTCCGCCAGGAAACTGCTGCTGTTGTTGGGGTCAATCGGACTTGTTTGTCGCACGGAATCTTATTCTGACTTCCATTTTCACATAATTCTCTGTGGTAGGTCACTTGGAAAACCTTATAAACGAGCCAGGATAAAATCCTTTGTTCTTCTTACTTTAACGCTTACCTTTGTTTCTCTGTGCCTAATAATCTATGCGATAGTGGATTGTTCTGAAATGAAAGTTCGAAAACTTCTATTTGCCGTGATTCTTCACGACGTTGGCGATCATGTCTCTCTAGAATGTTCTGTCCTTTTTAGCCGTTAGTAAATTTTGTATTTTTCTCTATTTCTCCTATATCCTGTTCTACCAGCAATTTACATAAGTGTAGGTTATGCGCTGTTTTTATTTCTCCCTCTTGCCATCAATGTCTTGTGAATGTTAAATTTTCCAAGCCCTTTTTCCTCATTATGTGTTCTAGAAATTTCTTCTGCCCCTTTCTGATGTTAATTATAATTTTCTTCTTTGCTTGGATTTTCTCATTTTCAACTTCATGTTGAGTTCGTGGTGTTCTCAGTATCCTTCTGTAGAACCACATTTCTGCTGCTTCAAGTCTTTTCATTTTGAGGAGATTGTCCAGCACTTACTGCCATACAGGTAACGGTTAAGTACTCTTGTACCTTGTGTGTCGTGAAGTTTTTTTTATTTCTTAATACTCTGCTTAGCTTTTGGAAAGCATCTTTGGCTATCCCAATGTGCTCTCAGATTTCAGTGCCGCACTTTCCGTCCTCTGTTAAAACACTTTCAACTTTTGTACTTCCTTGATTTTGGCATTTCCGATTTGCAGTTCGTATTTTAGGATCATCCTTTTACTAAATCTCGGGCATTCTGTCTTCTTAATGTTTAAGTTGCAGCATCCAGATTGGCACAGGCAATGAAAATGCAAGGCATGCTTTTGGCGTGAGCTGCTAATTGCAACAACTCGGAGATTGCTCATTTCTTGAAAGGGGACATGTGACTCCTAACATGCCACACAATGTGATACACACCTAGCTCATGATAGTCCTGACGTTTGTAAGCAACAAGTGCCAAGTCATACTGTCTCAGTTTTTACTGTAGGGAAGGGGTCGGCAACCTTTTAGAGAGAGCGGCCACAAAGCTATGCAGCGTCTTGGCGGAGCGCCATGATATCAAATGTACTAAATGTACTTGATAAATTGTCTCATCCTTAGACCGCTCTGTCCAGAAGGCTGTCTGTGTCTGAAGGTTTAACGAAAAAACAACAAAGTTAATGTTTTATTATTTAAACAAGGTTCCTTATTTTACTACAAGGAATAACAGGTTAACAACTAACATAACAAAACATGCAAATTCTTTACTGCAAACTAAATACAATTAGAAATGTCAAAATATTTAATGAGGCACTTTTTTCTGCTTATTGTTTGATAATTTCTTGGAAATATTTGTCGATGACAAATCACTCAACATTCTTAAACGACTTTTAGTATATTTCATTTTCGAAAAAAAGTTGTTCACAATCATATGTAATTCCAAATAATGATAGCATCATTTTCGCATTATTCAATAGGCTTTTCTATTTTCCGCTTGGAAAAGCATGTTTCTTGAAGAAGTCAGCAATGGATTCAGAATGAAATTTTGATTTTAAAAGTTCATCGCATTGTAAGTCGATTAACTCCAATTGATATTTTTCTGCCACTTGGCGGGCCAGACAAAAATCCTTCGTGAGCTGGATGTGTCGTGGAGGCCCGGACTGCTGTACAGTCTCAGGGTCAGTGCCATTACCTATATACACATGCTATACTGAGCATCCTTTTGTGGAACCCCATTTCTGTTACTTCATGTCTTTTCTTCATCTGTAATGGGAATGTCCAACATTCACTGTCATATAGGAGGACAGACATTACATAACGGTACAGTATTCTTTTTTTTTTTTTAGATTCTAACGAATTTTTTCTGTTTCTTAATACTTTACTTAGCATTTGGAAGGCATCTTTCGCTATCCCAATACGTGCCCGGATTTCGGTGACGCATTGTCCGTTCTCTTTTAAAACATTTCCCTTATATTTAAGTTGTACTTAACTGATTTTGATGACGTAATTGCGACTTCAATCCCTGGGATGGGTAGTGATGGCTTAAACAGGTCGAGGAATAACAGGACAGTATTAAATAAAAAGTAGACGAGATATCTCGGATCCTGGACAGCGGAACGAGAACAATGTATCCGTGTAAATATCTCGTTCAGCACCACACATATGCTTCTCAGTTGAATGATCTTAACCAGCTGGGCATATCTCCTAGGGTCTGACGCATTATACATCTCTGTTTATGAGCGGGAGTAGTGGGGAAACATAGTGGACGGGTGTTGAGAGATTTACTTTTTTCGAGTTTGAAGCATGAGTTGTGTATCGTTTATGGGTCCTTTGGAGCAACTTCAATCGGAGACCGTCTAAACGAATGGTGTATAACTTTGTAAGCGGGGACCACTTAGAAATACCTAAAGTTAATTGGGTCCCACCTGTGAACATTTGCATGTTCCTTTTACAGTGATACCTTAGATTAAGTCGTTTCGAGTTAAGAGATTTTCAAAGACACGTCGGTTTTTCTTACATATTATATGGAAAAATAAAATTCGCTTAGGTTGTTTTACTCGAGTTTACGTCGGCCATTAAAAATAATTAGAATCTTCAAAACACTAAAATAACAATAAACGCATATAAAATCTTATTTAAATATATTTAAAATAATATGTAAACACACACACACACACACACACACACACACACACAAACACACACACACACACATATATATATATATATATATATATATATATATATATATATATATATATAGCATATAGCATAATAAAAAATTCCAGTAGATGTTCTTACTTCAAATTCCTGCCGACAGGCGACACTCGCGCGTTTTTTCCGCTTCAACTCCGATTTTGAATTCAAACTTGTTTACATCTGTGCTCTGCCGTTGACATTCTCCCAATTGCATTTCAATTGTGATTTAGAATACATTTTTGCCCATGGTTCCGAAGAAAAGTCCCAATGTAAGTGCTAATGCTAAGCGTAAGTATATATCGCTGGAAGATAAGGTGGAAATTGATTATTTTATTCAGAATACTGTACGTACATATTATAAATACAGTGTGGGTTTTCGGCTTAAGTTTTACCTCCGCAACCAATTAACAACGTAGGGTGAGGTATACCTGTATACCCTTATTGGACTGTGTATCATGGTGCAAATATTGGAATTTTTGTACCACAGCCTCACTTTTTTGGTTTGCTGTTCCCCCACTCTATAACAGTAATAATAACGAGAAGAATGAGAAGAAGAAGAAATTATTAAAAAAATAAGAAGAAATTAAAAATTAAGAGGAAGTAATAAAGTAACAAAAAATTAAAAAAATTAAATAATAAAAATGATGAATAGCAAAATTAGTAAAAATAAGAAAAAATAATTACATTAATACAAATATACGAAAATAAGAAACTAAAAAACTAAAATAAAAAGATAATACTAGTAAAATATCAAACAACGTGTTAACATGAAATATTTGTTTTGATAAGCGAAAAATATATGATTCAAATGAAGATAAAATTAGCAAAATAAAACTCGTAATTAATGTTAAAGGTTTTCATTCTCCAAACACTGTACTCGGCTTCCATATTATCCCATTGTTTGAGAAAGTCTAAAAATACTAATGTTAAACGGATGCAACCCCACAAAATACATAAGCAAAGAATAAGACCAACAACAAACATAGTAGCAAAAACAAAATTAAAAGAAAAAGGTACTTTAATTTCTCTGATCGGTAGCCGCCTTAGTACAAGAATATGGGAGACGGTAGAATAGTTGATATCGCTTCTTCGTATATAGAAGTAAAGCCATTGACCGTATGGTCTACCATAGGTATAATCGGAAAATTATCGATATAAGATTAGCTAACAGATTCCATGCGTAACAGTTCTTATGAAGGAATAGATACACAATTTTCTGTCAACATTTCGCGACTGCAATACAATAACCAATAATTGTAACATTTTATATTTTAATAATGGTCGAATTCGAAGCCAACCTTAGATTGAACGGTATTGCATGTAATTTACCATATATATATATATATATATATATATATATATATATATATATATATATATATATATATGTGTGTGTGTGTGTGTGTGTGTGTGTGTGTTTCATTAAAACGACAGACAAAGATACGACAGATTAACCTTTTTATTTAATTTTTCTTACGTTCGAAGAAGAGCTTTCTTTTCTGGAAAAAGTGTGTGTAAAAACTGCCCAAATGTTTTATAGTTCCGATCGCTTTCGGCTATACCTTTAGTCATTATCAAGAATGATTCGACTTTTCAGCTTAATTGAGTGTGTGCATTATATGTATGTTTTTAGTGTGTTGTGTGAATGTTTTAATTTCCGAATACGGTTAGCACATTGTGGCCTTGTTCGTAGTTAATATCGTTAAGAGTTGGCTTTTTCTTTTTTATTATTATTAAAGCTTCCATTATTTTTAATCTTTTTTTACAGGTGGATGCACTTATTATATTTTTGTTTTCTACTAGTATGTTTCTAATGTAGTCTGGTAAGTTTGTGCGTGTGTTTAAATGGCTTCTTAATGTATAGCCGAAAGCGCTCGGAACTATAAAACATTTAGACAGTTTTTAAACTCTCTTTTTCCAGAAAGCAAATATATGGATATATATCCGACAGTATGAAGAAAAATATACTGAAAAAACAAACAAAAAAAAACTAATATGCGATTATGCTGTTTTAATGTTTAATGTCAACGTCGGACGTTTCGATCTAATAGACCATCGTCAGGACAATTCATAAAACATAATTAACATAGACCATATACAATTCAACATGAAAAAGACGATGGACATAAAAGCAATACCAATCCAAACAGATAACTGGAATCTTTTATAAGATCAGCGTTCCGTTTAAATATGATCACGTCGTCGTCATTCCATTAAGGCTCATCATCTCGGTAATAGTCTAAACTTTAAAATAAAATCGAAAAAGGTTTTTTTTAAATTTCTTCTCCAATTCTGGGCACCATTTTAACATATATATAATAATTATCTCTTCTAAATAAGTTGAGTAATATATATATAATATAAATATATTTATAGATTAGACATTAAATCTTTATTTACCAATATACCTGTATATATAAATGTATTAAACGATTAGAGAACCACCTTAAAAAAAATTGACTTTTACCTATCACTATCTCGAAATGCATCAAATTATGCATCCTATGTTGTTTCACAGTGTTTCTTCCAATATAATAATATTTATTATAAAAAAAAATTGGTTTACTAATGGTAAGTCCTCTCTCTGGATTTTCTAGCATGCATTAATTAAAGATGATTGGCCTTAATGGAATGTTAGGTTCTTGGTTGAATAAAATTTTAGGGACATCTGTGGGGTGGTAGTTAAAAAAAAAAGCCAAATCTTATCTTCATTACATATGAGTTTTCTTAAAGGATCTATAACAATCTATGAAGATGGTCTAATTAACCGAAAACGTCCGACGTTGACATTAAACATTAAAACAGCATAATCGCATATTATTTTTGTTTGTTTTTTTTGTATATATATTATATTATATAGAATATATATATATATATATATATATATATACCAAAAAATAAAAAACGATAAAAATCAACACTTAAGGCGACAGGCTGTTTCATGCTATATATATATATATATATATATATATATATAGTTTATTTTCTGTTACGATATATCAACCTCAATGGGTTATTTAATGCCGGTAAGATTTTTTAGGATAAGTTCGTTTGAATAGAATATGTATTAATTTTTTTTTAATGTACTGCCGATATTTTTACTATAAAATCCTATTTTTACACTTTCTCATTGTTTTTTAGCCCACTTTGGGGTTTAAGCATTTGCCCAGAGCTGGGATTCTAACAGGTGCTACCACTCCGGGTTAGAGTGGACCTGGGAACAACAGCAATTAAGTGATGGTTCAGGGCTCCCTCAAAACGTCCTGATCAGTGGACTTGCTGCCGGATGTAGTTTATTGTCATAATCAGGACGGGATACATAGATAGCTAGATCTGAGAATTTCATGTTTGTCTATGTATATTTTTATATCTGTTGTTTTACTAATGCTTGCCTGGCACAAGAGCTACTCAAGTTAGAGGGTTACTGATCAAGGTCTTTGTATGAGCAGTAAGAGTAAGAAGGAGTGCACTTTATGAGTATATGTAGGAAAAACCTTCGATATGAAGATGTTAAGATTGTAATCTTCGGGAAAGCATGCTCTCGGGAGTCTTTTCCACAATGTATGGTTCAATGGAAGAAACTGTCTGAGCGGAACTTCCTTCTTACTGATTGTCATGGGTCCTTTCCTATAACTACAGAATGAACTCTTCCTAACATTATGTATACTACGCGTCTTTCTATCTATCTATCTATCGAGTCGAGCCGATATAGTTCCTCAAACCAGACTGACAGTCATATAACACCTATCACATCTTGTATTATTATTTCGTATAATATACCTTCGTTATTTCTATCTTAATATTGTTATATCTATATATCTTCCTTGGTCCTAACTTGGACCATAACACTGATGGAATACAAAAGAAATCGAGATGGTTCATCCCAGTGTCATAGCAAGTGTTTTCCGTCTATGCACATCGATTTATCGATCTGAATCGGTTAATGCCAATGTCAGAGTTTTCAAAGGTATCAATTGTAGTTTTTTATGCATATATATCTATAAAATGTCAGCTTTATGCAGTCGCTTTCTAAGATCACTGGTTAAAAATGGCGTTGAGCGAGTAAATCCTATGGGTCTTGATTGGAGACCAGTTTTCCTAGAACCCTTGTGGATCGGCGTTACATAATTACAAACGCAGAATGGTACCAAATAACAGAAGTCACCTTACTTGAGGACTTTCAACAATTATAACATTAAAATGTATAGAAACATGTAACTTGATTATCCTAAAAATAATTAACATAAACAAGATGTTGACATTCCACACTTCATCAAATAAAAGGTGAGGAAGGAAACAAGCATCGATAATGGAAAGAGCGATAACAGCTACTGGACTTGTGAAACGAGTAAAATTTATAAATTAAAGATTTTATAAATTTCTATCGACAATAAGTAGTGGAAAATGAATGCTGAAAGTTTCAATTTATAAAAGAAACGGCTATTATTATATTACCATTCTTATATATATATATATATATATATATATATATATATATATATATATATATATATATATATATATATATCTTTCTTTCTAATCAGGTCTATTTCTTTCTACTTATTCTATCTATCTGTCTTTCTTTCTTTCTATCTATATATATCTATATTTTTTCTTCCAATCTATCTATCTATTTCTTTCTTTCTACATTTCTTTCTATCTATCTTCTTTCTTTCTTTCTATCTATCTATTTATCTATATATATATATATATATCTTTCTTTCATTTTATTTCTTCCCTAACTCAGTCTATTTGTTTTCTACTTATTCCTACCTGTTCTGTCAATTTTTCCATTATGTTTATCGACAAATTTGATTATCTAGAAATCTATGGACATTCTTTGGCAGCAATTTCTTTCTTTCCCCATTTCTTTCTTTCTATCCAAATTTCCTTTTTCTTTCTTTGTTTTTTCTTTCTTTCTTTTTTTTTTTCTTTCTTTTTTTTCTATCCCTTCTATCTATCTATCTATCTATTAAAATGCTGATTTTCTTTCTTCCAATCTACCATCATTTCTGATTTTCTATCCATATTTGGGACTATCTATTCTTTCTTTTTTTATTTTCTTTCTTTCTCGTAATTTCTTTTTTTTTTCTTTCTTTCTGCTCCTGTTCATCTATCTCTACGTATATGTCGTGTTTGAACCTGTGATTGTGTGCTGACAAAATGTTTGTATTTAAGACTTGATAAACATCTGCATCAAATACATTATCAACGAATTAAAATAAGATGACGACTTCATTGATTAAGAACGACGCGCTCTGTTGGTTTAGTTAAAAAGAAGTTTTGTTACACAAATTTATATCATCCACGTTTAGAGCAGAACTATTGGCAAATAAAAAAAAAACACAAATATATAATACATACATATATATATATATATATATATATATATATATATATATATATATATTAGTTACAGATTTATTTCTGGCATCAAGCATCAACATGCCTAATTGAAAAGTTTTTTTCTGATTTTTCCCGTTTAAGCCAGGTGATTTATGATTGGGATTTGTACTAATGTGAATGACCTCTAAACAAAGAAACATAATATTAATTGGAGATGTTTTCTCGACTCCACCCTGATCCCTGTGCCATCAATCTATCTAGCAACCCTTGCTAACATTAACCACCATCTGGCAGTGAATTGTGACATTCTACCCAAATACATCCTTCCAACTTACGGGTATATATATATATATGTGTACTAGTAATAATCTTATAAATATAAGAAATTATACTCGCCCGGAAAACCTTCGGTGTCTTGATTTGCAAATAACCAAACCAATACCAAAGGGAAAGAAAAGGTATAAAAAAAAGAATGAACAAAGAACATGTACGTCAGCCGAAAATAATCGTCTAGCATCCAAGTCCAGAGTCCAAAGGAAAAAAACAAACAATATGAGTAATTAAAATAACTAAATACATCTGTTAAACGATCTTAAGCAGATCCCGCCGGATCCGAGGTTCTTCAAAGGTGAAACCTTTATCAGTTTGTCTGGCTCAGATTTTTAGGTTTAATTATATATATATATATATATATATATATATATATATGCAATCATTTTTTTTAAAGCCGTTAATTCTTAATCTGTTCCAATGGTACATTCACAAGGAATACTAAAACATGGCGAGTGGGATTCGGTTTTCTTTCACTTTCCACCTCCGTAAGGTTGAGATCTTTTCTTTTCTATAAATACTTTCATGGTAATGTTTTGACGACACTGGCTGGAGGCCGGGCAAAGTTTCGTTTCAGGAGGACTCCTCCCCTTCGATCGCCCTCCTCAGACTTTGGCCTTTCCAGCATATCTTTCTTCAATTTCGTCCAGTCACGAATTAATTGATGAGATACTCGATGGTTCGTCTGGTGTTTCTCAGGTAGTTCTTTCAAACAAGATTGCAGCGTCTGGGCCCAAAAATTACTTTCTATCCACTCTAGACACATCTAAATAAAAAAAAAAATCGGGGATAAAATAAAATGCGAGGCCAATTTTACTAAATTTGAGGCTCTCTCTGGATCAGCATCGCCTTCGCCTGTCTATCTGCTTCACAACTGATTATTGGCGTTCGATCCTCAACGCAGTGCCCTCTTCATCTACGGGTACCCTTCGAGATGATGAGTGCACTCGGGTCTGTAATTCGAACGATTCCGTCTTGGACTCAAATTATGTGACTATTCACAGATGCAGATGTGGAGCTTCCATCGATGAGTTTGATTTGCATCCTCTCTCCTGTCATCGAAGTGCTAGCCGATTTACACGGCATGCAGCAATAAACAACATTATCATCAGAAGAGGTTTAGATGCAGTTGGGTTACCTTCCCAAATCGAACCCGTAGGCCTCGACCGTGGTGATGGAAAGCGGCCGGATGGCATTACCATTTTCCCTTTTAAAATGGGGAAGTCGTTGATTTGGGATGCGACCTGTGCGGATACATTTTCGGCCAGTAATTTGATCAGGTCCGCGGTTGAGCCAGGATCCGTCGCCCGGGACGCAGAGATGATAAAAATAGTTAAATATTCTTCTCTTGCTGATAGATTTTTTTTTTACTCCTGTGGCATTGGAGACTTCAGGCGTTATTGGCCCTCGTTCGATGGCGTTCGATTAAGTGACGAGCCTCGTGAAACGGAGTTGCTCTTTTAGCGTGTCTCACTGGCGATTGTTCGAGGTAATGCTTTCTCCATCATTCCGGCTGGCAGAGGATAGAAAAAAATTGTTTATAGTTACTTTGTTCAAACATTTTTTCAATAAATGAATTTCTCATTTTAATTAAAAAAAATTGTTCGAATGATCGCTATGTTACCTAGACTTTTTGAATTTAAGCCCAGTACTAGACTGGTATCGAGATCCCATCAATCTAGAGTTGAGCTGGCTAGATATAGCCGTAAGTTCTATGCTAACATATTTTTTTCTCGCACTTCTTGCTTGTGGAACTCACTTCTAGTTTCATGCTTTCCAGACAACTTTAATCTGTAAAAAATTTACTTTAATGTCAATCTCTGTCTACTGTCCTCCTGAATGCTCCTTACTCTTTCTACTTATTACTAATGTTTCTGTTCCTAATTCCTCCATACCTTGTAAGCCCTTGACTGTTAGTGTAATGTCAATCGCTATCTACTGTCTTCCTGATGACTCATTCCCCTGCCAGCTCAATATTAATATTTCTGTTGCTTATTCTTCCACACCCTGTAAATTCTTGTATCTTAGTGGCTTTATTGCCTTGCTTTGGGTGATGCTGATTTAAAAAAACAAAAAAAAACAGTAGTCAACACATGAAAAAGGACTAACCAGTAACTGTAAAAAGACGAAATGCAAAATCTGTGCCAAGAAATCGGACTCAAGGTAAGCCTTTTCGAAACCGAAAAAATGATCTGGAAATGGAATTCAGGCAGTCTTGGCACCGCTGTTCGAATCCATCAGAAAAAAATTTCAGAATATGGAATTAATAAAATTAAAACACTTCAAACATGTCGGAGTTGTAACAAATTTAGTATAGGAAATAAATTGAACGCAAGTTAGGTTACAATACGGGTATTTTTCTATAACTGCTGGATGCTTCTTTTATTTACTGTGTCCTTTCAGAACGTGAGTAATAATGACTCTCTAAAGTTTCCTTTCCGTTGTGTCCGTTAACAACGTTTCCCTCCCAGCCAAGCCCTCTTCCCATGTTTCGCCATTCATTCGTCAGGTAGCGGAAATTTCACAATGGCCGATTTGCTGTCTTACATGTTACCAAAGAATAATCGGTCTCGGATTGCTAATAAGCATATCATTTATTTATAAATAATTTCCTTGAAAATGGTATTTCGAGGTTTATTTGGTCTAAAATCGTGTATTTTTTAATACATTTATTTAAAAATTATTTAAATTGACATTTAACAATATAATTATATGAGATAAACAGGTTAGCTAAAATGTATATTTTTAAAAAAATGCGACGATTTAAATTAAAATTATATATAAACATTTGAATAATTCTCATTTAATGTTTTTAATCGTATAACTCTTTCTTTGAAGCAGGGGACCACTAGAATCTGCCATTCGGCATTCAATTTGAAAAATTAGGATATTAGTTACATATATTCATTCCTTTTTTCTGATATTCTGCGATTGATCTCAAAGAATAATCATTCGTAACCTTTCTTGCTTCTTAGTACCTTTGGTTATCCTGTTGAAAAGTCTAACGTTATTGAAATTCTATTTCAGATTAGACACCCCACGGAGATAAAATACAAAATCGACCAGAAGAAGCACGTTCGAGATGTTCTCTCTGCTTTTAAACAAGGCTGCAAAAAAAAAACAAAAACTGGAGATATTTGTGCTGTGGCCGGAGATCACTTCATTACGGACAGAATGGCACAGAAACGGTTTTACCGTTTCAAGGAGTGGGAAGTTCGAACTCACAGAGTCTTCACGTTCTAGCCTACCTGTTCAGTTTGATAAGGACCTATTGCATGTTTTAAAGAAGAACCACGCCAGATCTCAAGGCTGAAGAGATGGCAAACTCTTGTGTTACCGCTGCTTGTCATCTTCACTCAGTGTGTAAGGTCCAGAAACACGGCGCATGTGTGATACACACATTGATTGGGATTCTATCTGATCCATATAAACTACCCCCTAATGTAGCCCTCGACACCGAGTGTCCCCACCCCCGGGACTTCTACAGGGTGAACCTTACTATTAACTAAAAAGTATGCGTTCGTTTCATGTTCTGTGAATGATCTCGAAGAATAATCTTTCGCACCGTTTTTTGTTTCTTAGTAAATCTGGTGATCCTGTGAAACTGTTGTCTAACGTCATTAAAAATTTATTTCCGTTTGAGATGGAATGGTAAGTAGACAAGAATGAGTGAGTCCGACATCATCTCCTCTTTGCTTTTAATCTAGGTTACAAAGCTGCTCGAGGCATTTGTGCTGTGTACAGAGATGACTTCATTATCGACAGAATGGCACAGAAACGGGTTTCCCGTTTCAAGGAAGTACAGTTTGAACTCACATACTCTTCGCGTTCTAGCCGACCTGTTCAGTTTGATAAGGACCAATTGCACGCGCTGTTTAAAGAAGAACCACGCCAGACTACTGGGCCATCTTCACTCAGTGAGTGAGGTTAACCAAAGGGCCAAACAAAACAGACAAGAATGAGTGTCCGACATCATCTTCTCTTTAATTTTAATCAATTCAATCAATTTGAGATGAAATGCCAGCTCGACTAGAATGAACATGTTCGAGACATTTGTGCCGTGTATGGATATGACTTAATTACCGACAGAATAGCACAAAGATGGTCTTCCCGTCTCAAGGAGAAAAAGTTCGAACTCACAGACTCTTCGCATTCTAGCCGACCAGTTCAGTTTGATAAGGGCCAATTGCCTGCGCTGATAAAAGAAGCGCGCCAAGCGACTGGGCCATCTTCACTCAATGAGTGAGGTTAACCAAACGGTCGTTGCTAAAATGCAAGTTGAACAAATAAACAGGTTCAAAGAAGGAATTCAACTGAAAAGAGCTGATCGGTTGTACAATGTTATTATTCAACATGACAATGTTCGTCCCCACGTCGCTAACCTAATCAAACATGCAATTAAAGAGCTCGGTTAAGAAGATCTGACAAATACACCATATTCAAAAATAAAAAAAGAGCAAGTGAGTATTGCATTGCTGTGGATACCTCCATGGCTGAAACGGTAAAAGCACTCTTGACTACAAGGCGATTTCCTTTAGGAAGAGAAGTACAATTTCTGTAATAAAACACTCACTGCATGTAGGCTGATAGATACGAATTTTACAACGAGTGTGCGGGCCGATAAATGAAATACAAACTGTTTAAAATAAGAAAATGGGGTGTCTATTTCAAATAATGGTAACCATTGAAAATAGCGTTTGCTGTAATAAAAGTACATAGATATGTATATAAAAATTATTCCTGTCCCAGCATAGACCTGAGGAAGATCGGGGTCCCATAGGATAAAACACAATGATTAAAATATTAAGGATAGAGATATTAGTCCGATTGATTTGCTAAATTATTTCAGAGTTCAATAACAACTGATGGCCTTAGGGTTTCCTATTAAAATCGTTAACCATTAGGCTATTAGCTCGATTTTCGGTATATTTAAGTAGCTAAAAAATATACATACATACATACATACATATCTATCTATCTATCTATCTAGCTAGCTATCTATCTATATATATATATATATATATATATATATATATATATATATATATATATATATATATGTGTGTGTGTGTGTGTGTGTATGTGTGTGTGTGTGTATTATAAATTAAAAAGTATATATATATATGTATAATAAATGGAAAATGATGGACAGAAAGAGAAAGAGAGATAAAAGAGATAGAGAGAGAGAAAGAGAAAGAGAGAGAGAAAGAGAGAGAGAGAGAGAGAGAGAGAAAGCTAGAGAGGAAGAGAAATAAACCCCGCCTTAGTGAATCACATCATGACAACAGAGTGATCATTGTTCGCCCACCGTTGGGTGTCGGCCGACGTTCTGCACATGATCCTTACGGGTGTCTGGCGGTTTGCGAAAAATCAACACTTCACGCGACTTTACCGACTTCTTTTTTTATGCTGATGCGCGGTGGGTGTCTTGGCCATTTCAGAAATCAGCCGGCTGGTGCTAATCTACATTTCCTAGCAAATCAGCATTTGTTTTTCAGCGTGTCGTGTAACTGCTGCTTTGTTAGGTGCTCCTCGGAGACGTTAGTTGACCCGATGCTGCCGCGAATATAAATATTCAGGCCAGAAACGCATCTCTATACCGAACAAAAGGCTAGTGAGGAAGCAGCAATCACAACTAAAAAGAGCGATAACTGGACTTGAGAAACCTTTTTCTGAAACAATATTTTGATAGAAATTTCAGCCAACAACAGCACTGAATGCTCGGTTAATGAGTACCGAATATTTCCACAAACGGAAACGGCTAATATTGACATTGGCATCAGAGATGAGAAGAACAGATACTATACTTTGATCTCGGCTAATATTATATTTTCCACCAGAGATGAGGAGACTACATCCTATACATTGATCTCGGCTAATATTACATTTTCCATCAGAGATGAGGAAAACAGATACTATATGTTGATCCCGGCTAAAATTACATTTTCCATCAGAAATGAGGAGAATAGATACTATACTTTTATCTCGGCTAAAATTACATTTTCTATCAGAGATGAGGAGAACAGATACTATACTTTGATCTCGGCTAAAATTATATTTTCTATCAGAGATTAGGAAAACAGATACTATACTTTGATCTCGGCTAATATTATATTTTCCACCAGAGATGAGGAGAACAGATACTATATGTTGATCCCGGCTAAAATTACATTTTCCATCAGAAATGAGGGGAATAGATACTATACTTTGATCTCGGCTAATATTAAATTTTGCATCAGAGATGAGGAGAACAGATACTATACTTCGATCCTGGCTAATATTACCATTATCATTACCATACTAAGATAATGAAGAATTAACTTCTATAATAAAATTCCTAAGCAATACTTTGCTGCAGTAAAACATTTTTCAATGCATTTATATGACACTCAAATAGTATTAATATCTCGGAAAACCTTGCATTAATTCCTGATAATCACATACTTCATGATTTTCAATGTATTTTTGCAGTAAATATCTAGAATGTTTTCCTAAACTAAAACAGTTCTCAATGCGTTTACCTAATAAATGTAATAGCACTGTTTTGTCAGCTACACTAGCTTAATCCTTGACCAGTGACAATTCCTCTTCTTTCTATGTTTCAGCATATTTCTGCTCAGCTTTTGGAAGACATCTTTCGTTATCCCAATGTGTCGCATTTTCTGACCTAAAACACTTCCTAGATATTTAACGTTTTGCACTTGCTTGATTTTGGTATCTCCAATTTGTAATTTGCATGTTGGGACGTCTTTTTTTGCTGAAAACTATTCATCGTGTTTTCTTACAGTTGATGTTTCGTCTCGATTTCCTTTACTATCTTCTACATGAGTTCAGGTATTCTCTTTTCTGTGTCTACTATCAATACATTGTCCTTTGCACATCTAATGTTGTTAATATTGTGGCCACCAATAAAGAATCATGCTAGGAATTCTACTTTTTTAGACTTATCCCACTGTAAAGTTTGAGCTAGTCTGGTGAGAAGACACACTCTTGTCTTACACCCTTTCTATCTTTGTATTAATTTTACTATATTAGTCACTTTGATGGATAGCATTCACATAAGTTAAAAAAGCAGCAATCAAACAAATTTGCCATATTTCCCTGTGTGATTCACTAATTAAACATAATGAAAATACTAGTGCAATAAATTTTGACGAGCGATGCGAAGTAGATACATTACAACAATCCAGAGCTCATAATATAGTTAAATAAGAGAAATAAAACAATACTGACCAAGGTGGCAGGCATTCAAACGAATAATGCTGTACATGTGGAGGGATTGGAAAGGAGTTGTTTACGATGAGCACCTTATAACCAAACTACTAGTTCGTTTCATTTAAACAATTAAAAGATAACAATTTATTCAGACAAGTACTGTTTCCAAGTCGATTATGTTGTGAATTCCGAGATGAAATTCGGTCTCCAATGAATGATAAACGCAAGAATTAATATAAGAAATTAAATGTATTTACACAATAATACAATGGGTAATACTGTTAGTAAATACAGGAACGCGGTTAGTAGCAATAATCATATATATATATATATATATATATATATATATATATATATATATATATATATATATATATATATATATATAGTAACTGTCTTGAAGTAGGACTTCCTTAGAGTCTACGTGCTTGTAACTGATGACTTCTACAAGTTAAAGTTACCTCACACTATTACTCTTACCGCCAAGTCAATCACAATGTTTCTGTTCTCATTTTGTTCTATATTCTGACTGTGGGTGGAAAATGGCAGCAATAAAGTCTAACACTCTGGTCGAGTCCACTTAAATGAAAATAGGGAGGACCCCATAACAGATTATTTAGATGCAATAATAATAATAATAATAATAATAATAATAATAATAATAATAATGTTTCAGTGATGCCATCGATATAGATTTCGGATTAGATAAATGTGCAAAAGTGACCTTCAAGAAGGGGAGAATTACAGAAACACACTTAATAGATCTAGATTTTATCACAAAGATTAGGAAACTGGATCAAGAAGAAGCCTATAAATACCTAGGAATCAGAGAAGGAAATGGAATACAGCACACCCAAATGAAGGAGAAAGAAGAAAAGAATACGACAAGTTGGTGTTAAATACAAAGTTGAATTCACAAAACAGAGTATCAGCCATAAACACTTTGTCTGTCCCTGTGGTGTAATAATAGTTTCAACATCATTTATTGAACCAGCAGCAAAGAACCGAAAAAGAAAGAGAAAGCAAATGCAGTGAGCCAAATGCAGAAACGATAACAAGATAAGCGTTTTCATTGTCCATACTCTGCCCGTACGAAACAAGATGATGGATACAAACGCCGTATCAATCAGAGGTTACGTAGGGCAGGGTTAAAAGCTGAAAACGTAGATTTTATTCTTGTTGCACAGTGCTAACATGCTTGCTAACTAGAAATTACCTAGCACGCTTACTGAAAAATTGTGCTGACCCCAAATACAGATTATGTGATAAATATCCAGAGACAATTGGCCATCTTGTATCAGATTGCACAGTATTAGCACCCACTAAATATAAAACTCGGCATGATAGAGTGGGTGAATATCTGCACTGGAAAAATGCCACTTTTACGGGAAGGAAACTGCAAGAAACTGATATCAGTAACATCCATCCAATTACAAGGAAAGGACCTGTAACAATTTTATGGGACTTTACAATACACACGGACAGAATAATCAAAGCTAATGCCCCAGACATCGCGAAATGATTCAAAAATTGTATGATGTGTTACGGCCTGATTCAAAAATTGTATGATGTGTTACGGTACATCCTCTAGGGGTAAAGTTGAAAAAGTGTGACACACTGACATTCGCATTTATTATATAGAATTATATATAATATATAAGAAAAATATAAATCATGAACACATTACCTTGTTTTGTCTGGTGGGGTGGCAGGAGACGTCTTCGGATCTCCTGCCACCCCACCAGATTTCGTAAGGAAATTAAAACTATTCTGGGGGGCCAGATCTGATGAAATTTTTGATTCCCACTTGTTTTCATTGTTGCGATTGTTTTCGGCGAATGCTTTTGTATGATGGCAGCCATTTTTATAACTTAGAAATAAATTTGAATGAATAATTATATGAAATCCAGTTAAAAGTCACACATGAAAAAAAAAATAATTGTTTGTACGGATGTTAAGGACCTACGATTATAAAAAATTGTCTTTAAATTAAATGGCAAGGGAAGAATTATCGTTGAACTTTTAAAAGGTTTTTAAATATTAATGCAATACTTAAATTCAGTCATCAATTTTGAGTTTTTTTCTGTAGTTTATTGTTTGATTTTTCCTCCCAAATTATTGTAATGAAGGCCCCATTAAAAACTCTCTTCACAATTTGGTCGCTATCTTAAATTCCTCCCTATAGGAATTCTTTAAAATATACATATATATATATATATATATATATATATATATATATATATATATATATATATATATATATATATATATATATATATATATATATATATATATATATACAGAGAGAGAGAGAAAGAAAAAAAGAAAAAAAAGAAAGAAAAGAAAGAAAGAAAGAAAAAGAAAGAAAGAAAGAAAAATGGTGTATTATATATTTAATTAATTCATCGCGTCTGAGTCACCGAGGGCCATTAGAACAGTTGGTATGATGTTTGTTTGATAAACTAACGGTCAGGGTTTCAATTCTCAGTAGTGGATACGCACTGCTGATGAGTCCCAAATATAGGACGAAACGGTCGTCCAGTGCATTCTGAATTCTGTTGAGGTTTCTATCAGACTCGATGAATTAATTGAATATAATTATCAAATCCTCCTAATAATTACTATATATGTTTATATATATCATTACACTCTCTGTCCTGTAATTATGAGTTTAGCTAATATAATATCTTTCTCTTCATGGAAATATATTGTGGCTATTTTTTATGAATAAAACTTATCATTATTATTGTATTTCACCTGCAATTTACAATATACAGTGAGAGGAAACAAATATTCGTACACATACAAATTTTTAATTTATTGTATTTCCAACTAATGAATAAACATACTTTTCATATAACTAACTGTACACAGATGCATAATAAGTAAATACGCATAGAAAACAGAAATAGTTTGATTTAATATAAATAAATCCCATTTATCCATTTTAATCGATGAAAATGTATTCGTACAACGCAAATTTCAGATTTTTAAAACTTTTAAATTGCTTTAATACTCTAGTTTATTCAAGTGGAATATTCAAGAATGTTTCAATAATGTTATCAGTAGATATTTTGTAGCCTAAAAAATAAAACAGAAAATTCTGTAATTGATATTCATGCAAGAAGGTTATCATCATGGCAAGAGGTTAAGAACTGAAAAATTCGTAAAAAAAACTGATTGTTAACTTTTAGAAAGAAGGTAAAAGTTACAGGAAAATCTCAGACAACCTGAATATTCCATTTACTACCATTAGTTCATTCATTGCAAGGTATAAAAAACTAAAAACTGTTGAAGACCAAAGAAGAACACGTTGTCCACGGAAGGATTTCTTCAAGATCTTCAAGGAAATTAATGCGCCAAATTAAACAAAATCCAATGGTTACTCTTCAAGTGTTGCAGGATGATTTGCTTTCATCAGGAATCTGTGTCACTAAATGCATAATAAGCAACGAAATTCATGGGAACAATCTAAAGTCACGCTCCCCAAAAAAAAAATTATCACTGCTATTGAAAAGACACAGAGATGCCAGGTTGAAATTCGTTCATGAACATAAAGAATAAGGAAAAATTATATTGGGAAAAGAGTATTATGGACAGATGAAACCAAAATTGAGTTGTTTGGATGTAATTCTAGAAATCATGTATGGAGGAAAGATGGCGATGCCTTCAAACAAAAGAACACAGTTCCAACAGTGAAATTTGGTGGTGGCAGCATCATGGTTTGGGGATATTTTTTTCTGCAAAAAGGTACTGGCAACATATATCAGTAATAGATGGTAGAATGAATGCCGCATCATATCAAAATATTTTGGAAGCAAATTTAATGATTTTAGTTGAAAATCTTGAAACATCCTCTTGATTGGATCTTCCAACAAGATAATGATCCTAAGCACACTGCAAAATCTACAAAGAAATGGCTTGCTGAAAATAATGTAAATATCCTAAAATGGCCAAGTCAATCCCCAGATTTAAACCCAATCGACAATCTGTGGTGTTATTTGAAAATTCAAATACAATCAAGAGCCCCAACAAACACCCTGGATCTGAAGACCATATGCAAAGAAGAATGGAAAAAAATACCAACTAAAATTTGCAAATCATTGAGAACTACAATAAGAGGTTGGTTTCTGTAGAAATGAATAATGGCTATTCTACAAAGTATTAAATAAAGATTATGTATTCTTTTTTGTATTGTATGAATACGTTTTTCACACATTAAAGTGGATAAATGGGATTTATTTCTATTAAAGCAAATTTTTTTGTGTTTCCTATATATATTTGTTTATCGATTGCACATGTGTATTTTAATTATATGAAAAGTATGTTTATTCATTAGTTGAAACAGGAAATAAATTAAAAATTTGAAGGGCAATTGAATATTTGTTTCTCCCCCCACTGTGTATATATATACGTTATATATATATATATATATATATATATATATATATATATATATATACCTATATAGCAACATCTTTAAATTCATGCCATTTGATGGAATCAATGAATAAGCTAATAATATAAGTTATTAAAACTGATCTTGTCCAGAAAAGTTACAAATGAATATATTTATTATGGAGCATAAAAATGAATATAAATGATGCCATTATATCAGGTCTCATTACATTTCATATCCGTCTCTGGATTTTGTAAAAGAAATACTTCTTACGTATAGCTACTCCATATATGGTTGAAATATTTAAGGAATTTATTTTTATGTAGACTTGAAGGATGTACAATGTTATGTTTATGTTTTTACGTTCAAAGTTTGTGATTCGCGGTTTAAAATGAATTTTAAAAAATGAAAAATCTTTTTAAAGCTTTTTTATTTTAGTTTTAATTTCAAGCTAATAGATTAAATTTAATATTTCAATAAGAAAATTGTTTTTTCTGTATTTAAAAAATAAATGAAATTAATTGAAATCTTTCTTAATATTTAAATAATTTTCAATTTTGATTTTTTTTCCATTTTAGCCAAATCTGTCGACTGCAATCTAATTCTCTTTATAAAAAAATTACAAAAATAAAATATATATTTCCAAAATTTATTTGTGAATATTAGCTGAAAAAAAGTTTAATTTTGAAACAAATATTATAAAAAAGAGAAATGCATTTTTAATCGACAAAAGAAAATGTTTTTTTATTTACTTTTAAAGTTTAATCAACATTTAATTATAATTTTATATAAAAATTTAGATAAATATTTTTTAGTAGATCAAATGTATTTGGATATATATTACATAAAATTTGAATTATTTTTTTTGTTCGGAAACATGAGGAATATAACATCAAGCGACTTTTTTATTTAAATTTTTTTAACTAAATTTTAAAAAAAAATTTAGGGAAAATTTTAATTCTCAATGGTTAATGTCAAATATTGAAATTTTGATAAAGACACTTTAAATTTGTTATGTTATCAGGACTAACTTGTTTTTGTATAATGTGTTTAAATTTCGTATTTAGGGAAAAACACAAAACATTTATACATAAAAATATTTCAAAAATTTTTAAAATTTTTTATCGATAATGAGTATGAAATTGGGTTTTCCATTTATGATTAATAAATACATTTTAAAAATTTAAAAAATATCCACACATACTTCATGAGAAATAATGCAAAAAAATTTAAAAGATTTAAAACTTTAAAATTATTTTAATTAAAATTTAAAAACAGAAAAAACAATGGTGAAAAAATTCATTATTCATCGAAAAAATTTTTTTCTTAAGTTGATAGTAGAATATATATTTCTTGATTCAAAATGAAATTAAAAGTTTTTCTAATTAAATTGTCTTAATTTTATTCCATATTTTTTTATTTAGACCCAATTTTACAAAAAAATGAACACATACTGATACAACACAAAAAAAAAAATGATGATTTAAATTCTCCAAGACAAAGCTTTTTTAGTATAATTAAATAAATAAACATTAATTTGTACCAAATTTAATACCTAGAAATTCAATGAAATTAAAAATTTTGGCTGGTAAAAGATTTAAAAAGATTTTAACCAAAATATTTTTAAAATAAAAAATTGAAAAAAAAACACCGTTTCAAACGAATAAGTCCTGAAAGTTCTATTAAAATCCAACAATTATTTGATTTTTGCAAGAATTTCCAAATCAATGTGTTTTTAACTCAATTAGAAAGAACTAAAAAATATCTTTTAATTTTCAAAAAAAAAAAAAAAAAAAAGCAAGTTTTTAAACCAAAATTTAAATATTCTAAAAAAAATGAAAAATATAATTTTATATAAACATATCTTTATATTAATAAAACAATGATTTTGATGATAAAACATTGTTTTTATTAATTATTTAGGCATTATTTTTTCATCATGGATGTCTAAATTTTTTTTTTTTTTTTCACTGGAAAACCTGAAAAAATTTGCAAGCCCATTATTATAAGTGGAACAATGGATAATTATATCTTGTTAATATGGATATAATTTAATTTAACAAAATTATGAAAGATTGCCTGTCAATATTTTTTTTTCAACAGCACAACAATGGATTTTATAATGGAATTTATGGTTTGAAAATTTTACTAATGAAAAAGGTCAAAAAAAAAACCAATTTTTGGTGCAATGAAGGAATGTAAGATTAACTAAATTCCATGGAAATACATATTTATTTAATCTGTCATTAATCAATTTCTTCGTTTCAAACCATAAAATTTTGTAATGAAAAAAAGTTAATAAGTTAGATGGTGTTATGTGGTAAGGATTAAAAGAAATCTTAAAAAAGATTTGTGGAACAATAAATTTTGCCTCTGATAATTTTTTGTATTATTTTTAAAGGCAATTACCCTTTTTTGAAAAAAATTATTTGATATTTCATAAAAAAAAAAAAAAAAATTGGAATAAAGGAATAAAATAAATAAAAATTAAAATTTATTTTTATTTTAAAATCCAAATTTAGATTAACATTTTTGCAATATCGCTGTAAAAATTAGTATAACTTTTTTTGTTCCAGTTTGAGAATTTTTCTTACGATAGTGAGTGCTAAATTTTCATTGTCATCAAATATGTTTGGACTTATTTGATTTTCGGAACATTAGTCATGGGATTTCCAAAAAAAAATGTAACCTAGAAAGTGAACCAAATTCCCAATTAGCTTAATTTTCTCTTTGATTTTGAAAAAAGAAATTTTTTTTTTTTTTTTTAAAAAAATGTTAAAATACTTTTCTGCTTTTTTAAAGTAATTAAATCAAATTTGTATTGAATTTTTTTATATTAATCAACACTTTAAAATATTTTTTTTTTTTTTCGAAATTAAAATATTAACTAAATTTTTTCTTTAAAAATTTATGTTGAAACTAAATTTTCAGATTTAGAATAATTAAAAGTTAAGGAGGATTAGTCAACTCTTTGCTTAAAATTTAACTTACAAAAAATTATAACCAAGGTCAAAATTTATCTGTTTTTAGTCATCAGATAAATAAGAAACTCTTTCCGAAAAAAGAACGAAAAAAAGACCAAATCTTTGACAGATCTAATTATTTATGTAAATAAATAGAAGATGTTCTTTCAATTTCAAAAGTAAGAGCATCTTTTAAGGATCAAACAATACTAATCAGTGGTAATGGGTTTGATGTAAAAATTTTAGAAACCATAGTGTACGTCTAAATTTCCAACCTTTTATTTAAATCAATTTTACATTGAAATAAAAAAAAATGACAACATATAAAGCAAAAGTTAAAATTGAAAATGTCCCTTAGAATAAAATATTTTGAACTAATTCGTTGTGTGGTTTTCTATATAATCATTAATGAAAATAAAACATTGATTCATTTGATAATCTTATCGCTTATAGCAGGAGTTACAAATACAGTATTAAAATAACCTACAATACATTCCTATAGTAAAATCATTTACAATGCATTCCTATAGTAAAATCATTTACAATACTTTTCTTCTAGTAAAATCATTTATTATGTATTTGTAAAGTAATTTATAATGCATTATCTCAGTAATTTCATTAACAGTTGAAAAAATCTCTAGTAAAGATCAATCAAAAATGAAAAAAAAAAAATCAAAATAAAATGTATTATATAAATAAAATCATTTTTCAATCCAAATTGTTTATACTAAAATGAATCTTTAACGTGCATAAAAAAAAAAAAAAAAAAAAAATGTATTCCTATATTAGAATCATTTACAATACATTCCTATACTAAAATCATCTCATGATGATTCTTGTAATAAAAATCACGTGATGAAAATGTATTCCTATATTAAAATCATTTGACAATTTGCAAAAGAAATATTAAAACTATTTATTTAATGCATTGTTATTTAAAGTAATTTATAATTCATTTCTAAAGTAAAAATCATATGAAATGCATTTAATATTATTAATTTTAATATTACCCTTGCTATGTAATCATTAATATTAATGAAAGTTTTGGTATTGTTTAAGATAAGTATTCTCCCCCCCGACCCCACAATAGTGTGTCAAAAGGACGTCTTTTTTCTTGACACTGTTATTACTGTATACTCCCTCGGCAATGTTTATTGTTTTAAAAGCTATTTTTAGAATTTTAGTAATGCCTAAACATATGAAAGTGAATTTATGCACTCCGATTTTTTTTCTCGTGAATTGACAACAAAAGAATAAAACACTATTTTATTAGATTCTTATTTACAATAATATTTTTTACAATTTTAAAAATATATATGAACCAATTACAATGCAATATTATTTACAATATTATAAAGAAATGACCATGAAAGTTTTTTTTATTCATGAATTTATAAAAATGTCTGCTAAGTAGGGAAGAAGAAAATTTAAATAAAACATGACAAACAACTACAATTATAAATAATAATAAAAACATTTTCCGTGTATTTTTCATTTGCTCTCGTCGCATGAATTTACGAAAATAAGTTGCGAACATCTTAATTTGTACTCTTTTCTCGAGAAATGACAACAAAAATGTTAAACATTGATTATTTCTTAGTTTCTTTATTTACAAGAATAATGTTTAATACATTTATTGTTAATTCTCAATAATGATAATAATAATAATAATGATAATAATAATAATAAAAACGTTAATGCATAAATCCATGTATGGGTTTTATTAAAATTCTGAAAATATTTTTTTTAAAAAACATTAAAAATTGCCGAGCGAATATCGGTGTCGGGAGAAAAACAGTCCTTTTGACATACCTTTTGGTCTTTTCTTAAACAAAGTTTTGATGCATTTGTTTAGTAATCTTTTCTGTGATATCAAGTGTTACATAAGCTGTATTACAATAAATGCCTAGTACTGGGCGTGACGATAAACTACATCCAGCAGCAAGGAGATTGGAGGTTTTTGAGGAGCGTGGAACTACCTCGTAACTGCTGTTGTTCCCAGATCCACTTTGACCCGGGGTGGCAGTACCTGTTAGGGTCTCAACTATGGGAAAATAATGAACCTCCAAACAAGAACAAAACCCTACGAAAGTAGTAAAAATACCAGCAATACATTTTTAGATATAAAAATAGTTAGCAATAGTACCTATCCATAGTAGAATTAGAAACAGTACCTATTTATTGTAAAATTAGCTACAATACCTATTTAGAGTAAAATTAGCAACAATACATCCTTGGAGCAAAATAACCAGCAATACAATTTAAAGAAGAATTACCAACAATACATTTTCTAGCAAAATGACCAACAATGCATTTCATCTGTAGTCGAAGGCATGCAATTGCATTCAAAATATATTTGGTTGAAGTCATAAAATCGTGTTCAAAATGTTTACATTTCGGCATTAAATAACCCATGGAGATGTTGATGCGCCGCTAAACAAACTCAAACAGACAAAACGAACAATAAACGGCAAGGCATTCAACCAGGAAATGAAAACTATATTTAATGTTTCTCTATCGAATTTGGTTAAATGAATGGTGGGGTGAATACAGAGAGGGATGGTAAAGAGTCAAATGTTGTTTGAAAAAGTAAGTTGTGGGAAACCACTATCTCCCAAGTCATGAAGAGACGCAATATATAAAATAAGAAGATAGATATAGTAATTCCAGTGATGTATAGTTTTGACACATTTTAAATAAATTCTGATGCTGATATAATGGTTTACAATACTTTTAAGTAAATTGATTTCGCACAGATGCGCTTCGAAAAATAGTATGAGTCTGTTTTCCTCTATCTATGGGTTAAATAACAGAGCTGACTTGCCATGGACGTCAGCAAATCTAGAATAAAAAATTCCGAACTCAAATACGAGAAAATAGCAGGGCAGAATAGACTCTTTAAACTTGATAGTTTAAACAATCTTGAAGGAATATTTTGAAACCAACCTGAAGTGAGATGGGCTCCGTCAGGTTATCTCGCCCTTTATACGTTATTGCCATTACATTTGCAGTTTATGTTGTACTTTAGCACATCTAATGAATTGCAGAACGCGATATTCGGATTGTGTGGTTTAAAAACATCTCCTTACAATGTACTGATATCGCATAATTTAATTACAAAAGGTTGATAAACTGTAAAAAACAGATCGATGAATCAATAATTTTTGTCTGAATTTCTGGGATATGGAGTTATCATTATGTACGTTATTTATATTCGGAATATAATCCTAATCTTTGTTGTTGTTCTCATAATATTTTGGCCGTTGTGTCCTCCGGCCTTTCTCATGTGTCTATTGATCTGGGTAACCTACAGGGAATTCTGAACTGAACCATTTATTTAATCTTAATGTATTAGACTGTTCTCGTTCTACTGCCCATGTATGCATTTAAGTGCAGTACTAGATTGGCAACAAGGTCTCATAAGTTTACAGTTGAATTGGCTAGATGTAACCGTAAGTTCTACGCTAATAGTTTCTTTTCTCGCACTTCTCGCTTGTGGAACTTTCTTCCGGCTCCATGATTTCCGGCCAACTTTGATCTTCAAGAATTGAAATGCAATGTCAAACGTTATCTACTGTCCTCTTGATTACGCTTCTATTGTTTCTGCTCTTTCATAATGTTTTTCTTTTCTAATTTTTTTCGGCCCCTTGTGTTTTAGTGGCTTTCATGCTTTGCTTGGGGTGAATTTGATTAAAAAACGTCTAGGGATATCGTCTTATATATAGAATTCCGTTCAGAATTCGCTGTAGGTTACCCAGATCGATATACCTCTGAGGAAGGCCACAGTGACCGAAACGTTGTGATAACAACAGCAAAGATTAGGACAATAGTTTGAATATAAATAGTGTAAATAACGTCGTAAAGTTCTTGCTACTCTGTCGCTAATTCCATGGCAAAAGTTCTGGCGGGCTACATTCCTTAGTTCTGCTAGTTCTGACCTACACGGCTAATAGCAGCCATGTCACGTACATAGAGTCGAATCATCATTCCCTTCGTGTTCCATTAGTAGGGAGGAAGTTTCACTCAGACAGCTTCGCCCGAGGACCGCTACTCTAAGGAACAGATTTCCGGGAGGAAGCTTCACAGATCAAAATCGTAACATCTCCGAGTTTAGAATCAACCGTTAACTTTCCTATATATATATATATATATATATATATATATATATATATATATTATAATCATTTTAATTTTTGACCTTTTCCCCTTATTGCTCATAACAATAACATCATTTTTATAAAACTCTATCTTGAGTAGCTCTTGGGTTTTATATTGGGTGAACAATAGTAAAAAAGAAGTATAGCCACTGGAAGTGACAATGTATAAAATAGTGTTTCCTAGCTGAAAAAACAACCATTTCACCCCAAGCAAGACAATAAAGCCACTAGGACGCATGAGGTTACTGGGTATTGGAGAATGTGTGAAAAACTACAACGAAAGAGGAAAACGAAAGAATAAAAAGACAGAAGATAACGATTGACATTGCATTTACATGTTCGAAGATCCAATCTGACTCGGAAACAAGAAGTCGATTGAGGGTTCCATAAGCGAGAAGTGTCGATAGAAGAAACTGTTAACATAGAACTTACTGTTAAACCTAATCAATTGTAAAATAATGATACCTTTATGCCAATCTAGTACGTTGCTTAAATTGATAAAGTCTAAATACCATAGTGGAAAGTATTGTTTATTTTAAAGAATGCAAAAATGAGACACAGATCATAAATGGGGGATAGGCGAAATCTGGTCTTCAATCTGTCTTAACGTAAACTTAGGTAATTACGATTACTCATCCAAACATACCACAGTACTCCTTAGACGAAAGCAACACATTCTTATTTTACATTCTTTCTAGAGCAGCAATAATACCTCAAAGTCTATATATAGTCCTAAATAGTCCCCTACCATAGAGGAAAGTTATTCAGCAGAGTTAGTGTGAAATTATTTACAACAGTCGTCATAATACCTCAAGTCTCTATGTAGTCCTAACTAGTTCCCTACCATAGAGGAAAGTTCTGTAAAATTATTTATTACAGCCGCCATAATACCTCAAGTGTCTATGTCATCCTAACTAGTCTCCTACGTTTAAAGAAAGTTCATCAGAAAAATTAATGTAAAATTATTTACTACAGCCACCATAATACCTCAAGTCTCTATGTAGTCCTAACTTTCCCCTAACATAGAGGAAAGTTCATCAGAACAATTACTTTAAAATTATTTACTACAGCCACCATAATACCTCAAGTCTCTATGTAGTCCTAACTTTCCCCTAACATAGAGGAAAGTTCATCAGAACAATTACTTTAAAATTATTTACTACAGCCACCATAATACCTCAAGTTTCTATGTAGTCCTAACTTTCCCCTAACATAGAGGAAAGTTCATCAGAACAATTACTTTAAAATTATTTACTACAGTCACCATAATACCTCAAGTCTATGTAGTCCTAACTAGTCCCCTACTATAGAGAAATGTTCATCAAAACAATTACTGTGAAATTATTTATAGAAGAGGTACACAGAAGCTACGTTACAGTTGTGAGAAATGGACTGAATCTGAGATGCAAGGCCAGGATCTATAATATTACAGATTCTTCTTTATTAAAAATCTTCAAATATATAGCAGGAGAACCAGACCGTCTCTGAGAGCAATATTCGAAGCCAGGACGAATGGTAGACGTATAAATATGTAGGATATATTCTGTAGAGGAAGATTGTCTAGTACCACATAGTAAACGAAATTTCTTAGCTGCAGATTCAGCATCTTTCAACTACATCTCAGCTGAAAACGTCAGTCCGAGTATGTTTTAGTTTTCGTTAAATAACTAGGAGCAATTAATTTTTAAGCGCCTTTCGTATGTCTAAATATTCATGTGTATATGTGTGCGCCTGTGCGTTTGCAGGTAAAATATTCCTATACAAAGATGACAACATATAAAATAAAAACCAATTTCAAAATTAAAATTAGAACTAGCTATGATGCATGAATCACACACCTGGTTTCCGCGGGCAGTCTTCAAAAGAGACCTATTGCCTAAAAGTGACATCATGAAGTAGGTGGGGTTGGAGGTTAATCGGGTTAGTTTAGAAAACAAATTTTATTCAGAGAACGGGTTCCCCCAAATCTCGTATTACAAGTTTCACGGGAGAAAGTCAGAATAACGTAAAAAAAAGAAACTTTTACGTGGCTTATATTATCATTACCGTAAGTTCTTTCTTTCTTTCTTTCTTTCTTTCTTTCTTTCTTTCTAAGACTGTTCTATCTATCTATCTATCTATCTATCTATCTATCTATCTATCTATCTAAATTTCTTCCTGTTCTATCTATCTATCTATCTATCTATCTATCTATCTATCTATCTACATTTCTTCCTGATCTATCTATCTATCTATCTATCTATCTATCTATCTATCTAATAGTAATAAGAAATATAAATAAACTCCAGTTTGGTAGATTCTGTTGAGTCCTCAAGGCACTATTACTTAGACCTGTTCGAGTTGATTCAAGAAAAATAAGCACCTTTGAAAGGAATCAAGTAAACTATATTAAACATATTTATTTTCTCATAACACGTAAGTATACTGTTACATCAGGCCATGAAGTCAATATTCTTGGCGAATTTATCTTTCATACTAACAGACGTATAAGAAGCTCGTAGACTAGACATGGTGATTAAAACAAGTAAAAACAAATCATTCTCATAAATATGGCAGTGTCATCAAATCATAAAAACATATGTGTTCATAAATATTATTAAATAAGTAAACTTTATGAATTTAATTTTTATAGATTAGAAGAGGACGGAAAGTGCGATACTGAAATCCGATGGCACATTGGGTTAGCCAAAGATGCTTTTCAAAATCCAAGAAAAGTATTAAGAAGAAAAGTGAGAGACTTGAAGCAACAGAAATGTGGTTCTACAGAAGGATGCTGAGGATACCACGGACCGAATATGCGAGCAACGACGAAGATTTAGAGAAAATGGAAACTAAAAGGAAACTTATAATTAACAATAGGAAGAAGCAGCTGAAATTTCTAGAACACATAATAAGGAAAAAGGGCTTGGAAAAACTGATACTCACAGGGCAGATTGAATGCAAGAGGAAAAGAGAAAAACAAAGCATAACCTACTTAGCTTGACTAAATGGAAGGCAGAACAGGGTTTAGGAGATTTTAACAAAAAGACAATTTATTAAGAGGTACAAAGAACAGGAAATTGTGGAGAGCCATGATCGCTTATGTCATAAGGGGATACGGCACATGAAGACGAAGACTCGATTGTGAGCTCTCCTCATCTTACAGTTGAAATGGCAAGATGTAACCGTAAGTTCTATGTTAACGGTTTCTTCTCTCACAGCGCTTGTGGAACTCTCTTACAGCTTCTTGCTTCCCAGTCAACCTTGATCTTCAAACAATACAATGTCAATACAATGTCAATGGTTATCTTCTGTCTTCATAATTCTTGTTCTGTTATTGTTCTCTCTCACCTAAATAATGCTATTATTTTTCTCGTCGTTTTCACGCTCAATAACCTCATGGATCAGATTGATGAAATAATTAATATATAATAATAATAAATAATAATAATATATATATATATATATATATATATATATATATATATATATGTGTGTGTGTGTGTGTGTGTGTGTGTGTGTGTGTGTGTGTGTATATAATCATAGAATATCACTCTAGAACAGTAAAATTTTATGGTCCCCCTAAGACCCACAAACCTGTATCCCTAAGCACACATCATTTATGGAATAGGCAGTGGCTCCCTCCCTCACAAAATAGCTAGTGCCATAGCAAAAATTTTAATCCTTCTCCTTGGAATAATAGGTCCATGACATATAAAAAGTTTACGCAACTTTGTTGGAAAACTAAGGGAAATAAATATGACTGATTAACTCATGGCCAGTCTAGATATAAAATCACATTACAGTAATATCGCAGTTGAAAAATGCTTAAATCTCTTAAAAAAGCATCTAACAAAAAAACCTACCAAGAACTAATATAATAACAATCTGCTGTCTCATCACCAATCAATACTATTTCACATTCAATAACAATTTTTACAAACAAACATTTGGACTACCAATGGGATCGCCTCTCAGTGGAGTGATGGCATGTATTTTTTTTTAAATTTCTCTAGATTGTTTCTTTCCGAAACATTTTACCTAAACAATTAACATACATCCGATATACTGATGATGCTCTATTAATATATCATTGTGATACTAACTTACTGAATCTTGTAGATAAAGTAAATAAAACTGAACACACAATAGAATTTAGATACGAAATAGAAAAATAAACACTACTTCGCCTTTATTAGACATCATGTTACACCACCTTGATAAGATCCTAAAACTTAGTGTCCACTGAAAATCAACCAATAAATTGACTTAATAAACTTCTATTCTCGTCATAACAAAATAAAATCCAGAGTGAGCACACGATTCTATTTAAGAGGACTCAAAATTTGCAGCCCTCAATATTTACATGAAGAGGAGAAATATATTGAAAATACTTTCAAAACCTTTAAATACCCTATTTCATATTTAACACGAAAGAAAAGGCTCATGAAATATTCAAAAAAAAAAGTGCTGTCCTTCCTGACAAACCCAACGAATCAAAAAAATATATTATTCTACCCACTAACTCTATCACAACTACAACCGAAAAGAATTGGTCTGAACTCAACATAAAATTTACCACAACTACATCTGAAACAATGAAAGACTTAATCAATAAAAAAAAACAAAAAACAACCAACCAAAACTTGAAGGTGGGATTTGCTCTCTCAATTTGCTCGCAGGAATTGCTAGAATGAATACACAGGAGAAACGTCAAGAAGTTTAAAAAAGACATTTAAAAAAAAACAAAAAACAAAAAAAAAACAACACAATACGCATTGGCTGTTCACAGTAACGAAACTTTAACATGGGGAATGCTACCTTGATTCCAAGAGAAAATAATCCACTTAGACAGAAATGCCTGGAAAGTGCCTTGATCGCTAATGCAGCAACGGTAAATTTGCATCCAGGCTCAATATATCACCATTCTTGGTAGATTTTCTGTTGTCACAGTGTGGGATATTCAGAGATAAAGGTGATGGAGAGAAAAGAAAAAGAATACAGATAATTATGGCAAGAGTGAAAAAAATATTCTTTCAAAACAAAAAAAAAAAAAATTCTTTCAAAAATATTTTTAAAAAATTTTTTAAACTATCAGCATCTTTCGTTTCGTTCGCATGTGTAGAAGTAACAACGTTGACAAAACTCAATCCGAAAAATTCCTAATGGATGAAACGCATCACAGAAACTTTTTCCCAATCAGTTTGTCAAAATAATTTCTTATATATATACGAGGTGGGGGGACCCAAAAGTAAACGGAATCGTTTCCTGTGTGACAAGCCCGTAGTAGTTCAAGCTTCCACCGCTAGATGCGACTTGAGGCAACCCTCAGGCATCAGTGTGATAACTGGTGTCATCGTGGGAAGACGTACAGCTCCTTGGTTCACATTTGTTTTGAAGTGCTTCACGCCTTTTTATCTATTTTACCATGGATGTAAGGATGCCTGTCGTAAACTGAAATAACAGTTGGAAGTTGATCCAGACCTTTTTTCGAAGGTCATCACTGGTGACGAAAGCTGATGCTATGGCTACAACCCGGAAACGAAGCATCAGTCAAGTCAGTGGAAGCACCCAACGTCACCATAACCCAAAAAGCGCGTCAAGTGAAGTCCAATGTCAAGACGATGCTGATTTGTTTCTTTGATGTGAAAGGAATTCTACATAAAGAATTTGTTCCTCCTGGACAAACTGTTAACCAGGTTTTTTACTTGGAAGTCCTGAAGCGTTTGCGAGACAAGGTGAGACGAAAACGCCCTAACTTGTGGCAAAGTGGGGGGTGGTGGTTGCATCACGACAATGCGCCAGTGCACATCGCCTTGAGTGTGAGACACCCTCCATAGTCACCCGATTTTGACCCTCCGCGCCCTTTTTTGTTCCTGTTGTGGCCTGTTAAGGAGCCAGAAAGAAAGACACAGAAGACGAAGGCAGGTTGAAAAAGTATATTGAAGATATACACAAAACAATAGTGTTAGTAATAAGTAGATTAGCACTGAATCTACTACGCCATTCCACTTCACACTCTGTGATCCCGTCCGACTCTCGCAGTTTGTATTTATGAGAGAAGGAAGAGTTCATTTTATTGTAAGAGGGTTTACCACAACAGTTCCCCCGCATGAAGAAAGTCCTCAAAGAGAAACGTTTTTCAAATACAGAAGAGGTTAAGAAGACGGAGATATTAAAAAAAATAACTTTACAAGAGTTCCAGGACTGCTTTGAACAGTGGGAAACACGTCTGGACTGGTAGATTGCTTCAAATGGAGAATACTTTGAAGGTGATAAGGATATGAACATGCAACAATAAATGAATAAAATTATATGGCACAATTCCGGTTACTTTTTCCACCCTCGTGTATATATATATATATATATATATATATATATATATATATATATATATATATATATATATATATATATATATTCTGCTCTAGACAGTGTTTACAGTTTTTATATTTATTGCTATATGTTGGTGCTGTTTTCTATATTTTCTATGATATTAAAAATTAAATTAAAAAACAAAAACAATTCAGAATAAGAATGTCATTTAAATAAAGAAAACAGAACCAGCCTACAACTATAAATCTAAGAACTGGAGGAATAAGTAGCTGTAATCACCTTCCAAGACCAACACAAATTATTGAATAAACGATCAGTACTCATCTGAAAATGCAGACACGAAAACAAATTCCCCTCTCCAAGTTCTCCACCGCCTTAACCTGGTTTTGAACTCACATTCTTTGGGTCCTGTAATTGGATCTAACTAACGGATTTATCCACTGCGCCACGTGTCCTTTAGTTAGATCCAGTGACAGGACCCAAAGAGTGTGAGTTTAATGCCTGGTTAAACCGGTGGAAACTTAGAAAAGGGAATTAACAGGAGATAACTGATAGCTGACATCCATTAGACATGGACCGTGGAACTGGAACAGTCTACCCCAGCGAGCGAAATAAAGGGTTCAGTTCGACATCCCAACCACCTGAAGAAGGCCTGTGCGTATAACGGCCGAAAAGATGTGATAAATATGGCAACAAAGATTAGGATGATAGTCCGAGCAATGTAAATAGTGTACAGGATACCTCATCTCAGAAATATAGAGAGTTACAAAAGACTATTATCTTAAGCACAGGAGAAAGCTGTTTGAGGCTTTGAGACTTGACAGAGAGTCATTTAAATTTATCTTCGGTGTTTGAAATCATCACCTTGAAAATTTCAATCTTAATACACACACACACACACACACACACACACATATATATATTTATCAACTGTACATATATTTATTATAATTTTTTATACGGAAAAAGCAACTTAATACAAAGATGCATTCTTGTTTCGATGCGGCTGCATCTCAACAGTTGAAACTTTGACGAACCTTCTTCCATTAACAATGCCATATCGCCCTGCGTCCACAAACGCACACGTGTCTCAATATGCATAAAGGTACATGCGTTCATACGTTATGCCGGGCGAATGTAAAGAGAGAACGGACGGCCGACAAGTCCGTTTAAACAGACGTCGTAATCAACACGAGACCACCCACAATATCTGTCTTGCCCATCCGTTTGTTTCAAAGGATGCCCCATCTCCCCCTACCTCATAGACTCAATCTATTATCTTTCTCTTTTGAATTAATGCTGTGAACGTTAGAATTTATATTATTTTCGTTCTCATTACATTCGGGTATATTATATATATATATATATATATATATATATATATATATATATATATATATAGTTGTGGAGTCAGAATCTTTAAATATGAGCATGAAATAATCTTTGAAGTCAAGGTCTGTGAGAAACGATAATAATTTTGATACACTCAAATATTTTCTTGATGATGTAATTCCATTCATTTGATGCATAGTTCTTTATTTTCCTCAAGCTTTTTCGTGGATATATGTAAATTAACCAATTTAGAAAGAAAAAGTCACAATCAAATGCAAGATCATGTTTTAAGTGTTACAGTCCATAATAAAAATAGCTTTTTTAACCGAAAAAAAAAGAGAAAATAAAGATGGCGGACAGAGAAAAATGACAGATCAACAAAGTTGGCGCCACTTTTTCGCCTGAAAACCAGCTGAGCGAGGAAGGCGAAACCAGGAAAGACAGAGTACGTAAACATTATGATTTTGTTTCCTTCATTCCCTTTCCCCGTAGCCGGCGGGAATTCAATGCACACATTGGCTTTATTAAACCATCTTCGCACGCATGACCAAAAAAACTTGTATTATATACATGGTATGGAATATGCCACAAGGTCCTTTTGACGTGAGCATTTCTAATTGTAAAAAAACAAAAAACTGAAGGTTATGTCTATTTTGGGGAAAAAATTTCTCAGAAGAACTTCGATTTATAAGCGCGTTTCATATTTCCGACTAGATGAAGGAAAGCTGTTCAGGGCCAACCTGAGCATTCATGACACTCTGGGATTCGACCTAATAAAACAAAACGTCGACAACGCTGGCAGCATTATTCAATAGATAAAATACACTAAATGTAGATTGTGTCTTTTGTTTCCATCTCACAATATCATTATAGAAAAAGAAAAGAAAGAAAAACGGGTTAGTATTGAATTGCTATAATATTTACGATTTATTGGTTGTCAAATATATATCGCAAAAAATCAAACCGCAAAAATATTTAATATATTGAACCATTATTTCTGTCAGGGTATCTTTCTCATATAACATCTAATGACGGATATCTTGAAAATAAAGATGATTTAAAGACATAGGCTAATTTGAAAAGCATCGAATCCGATATATATATATATATATATATATATATATATATATATATATATATATATATTTAAAAGTATTCCTCTGTGTGTTGAGTTCAGTGTCCATTTTATATTTACATATGCTCTATACCTGATATTGAGCATTTTACAACATAAATTTAGCATAGTTTACAACTATATTTTATCATATAATACACACACACACACACACACACACACATATATATATATATATATATATATATCAGGCCTGACGATTGCATCTAGCATGAAACAGACAGTCGCTTCTAAGTGTTGACTTCTATGTTCACTTTTATATTTACACATACTCTATCTCTGATACTGAACACTTTATCCCATAAATATAGCACATCTTAAGACTATATTTCTTCATACATACATACATACATACATATATATATATATATATATATATATATATATATATATATATATATTAATATATATATATCAATATTCATATATATATTGATATATATATTTACATATATATATATATGTATATGTATATATATATATTAATATATATATATCAATATTCATATATATATATTATATATGTATATAAATTTAATATTATATATATACATACGAGGGTAAACAAATTATCCGCTGTTTCATAAGGTTTGTGACATTGCCTTCTGCTCATGCGTGCTTTTACTCTACCAACTATTGTGATACGTGATCGAAGATTGTATTTGATTCGAGCCACATTTCTTGCTGCTGTTACAGTGTAAACATGGCCGCTCCGCTAGCAGTGTGCACCAAGGAGCAACAAAGAGGCGACATTATGTCGACTTTCATTTTCTACCTTTGGTGTATTTGATGTTTCGTTGCCATCGACAATTTGCTGTTAACAGAACACGCTACACAAAATCGCTTAAAAGTTTTATTTCTTCATATTTGCTTATGCAATTATTTAACTATTTGACTACTTATATTAAGTATTATTTTATTAGACGAATCAGCGAAAATAGAAAAAAAAATCTAACTGCAAGTAAGTATGTGTGTAGAAGGCTCTTGCGTATGTTCACCGTATGACTACCAACCCATTCCGACACCGTGGCCTCTGCTACAATAATTCCAGCTTTCGCAAGACATTTACTGATTAACAAAAAAGTAAGAAATAAAAATAAAAATAAAAAGATTAAAAAGTAAAATAAAAAAATAAAATTACCGAGGTCTACCCCGAAACGATCTAAGGTTAACAGCAGGTAATTCACTCATTGAAATATATAAGATTAAGTTATCCAGGAAAAACCAGAAAAAATATTTGCTTGTCATATATATATATATATATATATATATATATATATATATATATATATATATATATATATATATATATATATATAGCCATTTTCTGCTCAAGACAGAATTTAATGTTTTTGGATTTTCTGTTTTAGGTTGATGAATCTTTCATTTTCCATGATATTAAAAATGAAATTAAAACCAAAAACAAAAATATCATTTTTCTTTTCTTATATTTTGTTACAATAAGTAAACCCTTGCATTCTATTGTCTTTATTGGCTTCCTTGAGGTGAAAATATATATATATATATATATATATATATATATATATATATATATATATATAGCCATTTTCTCCTCAAGACAGAAATTTTAATGTTTTTTTTAATTTTTTGTTGTAGGCTGATGAATCTTTTATTTTCCATCATATAATAAATGAAATTAAAACCAGATAACGAATCACACTAAAATATCATTTTCTTACGTTTTGTTACATTTGTTACAATCAGTCAACCCTTATAGCCTATTGGCTTTATTTATTTGCATGATTAATATATATATATATATATATATATATATATATATATATATATATGACTATTTTTTCCTCCAAAAAGAGCTTACACCATTTGTATTTATTGTTGTAGGTAGACGCTTTTTTTCTTATTTTCCATGATATTAAAAATTAACTTAAATAAAGTAGAAAAAACAATTTCCACTAAAAATATCAATGAAAATAAAGGAAAGAGCACCAGCCTACAACAGTAAAAGTAAAAACTGTAATTCTGTCTGAAGAACAAAATAGCCACAATCAGCTTTCAAGAACAACGCCACTTACTAAATAAACGATCCGAGCTCATCTCAAAATGTAGGCACGAAAACATATTTTTATTATGTTACTTAAAAATCGAAATGTAAAAACGAATAGGAAAAATAAATAAATGAAATAAAATAATTAAAAAAAAACAAAACCAGTAAATATCTACACAGTTAAGTAAATAATGAAGAAATGAACAAACTACGACTGCATACATAAACACGTGTAAATGTTATAATAATAAACAGCAACAAATAATAAAGTAATCAATAATAAACAATGAGTGAACAAATTAACAAACAACACTATAAAATAGCTACAAATAACCACATCCATAATTGTTCCTACTCCACAACATCTAGAATAATTTGAAACATAACCGTTACAGCCCACCCAATAAACGTTAGGATCATACAATAGACCATCTACCCATAATGCATCATTGACCAGCATACATAAACAAAGCCAGAAGATTGCATTTAACCATGAAACAGACTATCGCCGCTCGGTGTTGCTCTCAATGTTCACTTTTATATTTATATAGGGTATTGAGTACTTTAACATTACTTTTAATATTGCATAACTTAAAACTGTAATTTCATCGTATATATATATATATATATATATATATATATATATATATATATATATATATATATATATGTTATGCTAATGGATAACGATATGAACACGTTATTAAACCCCAATACACGGACACACGCACACGCATATATATGTATATTATTTAATTTAAGCCGTTCTTTTTAAGGCAATAAAAATTGATATTTATGAATTTTAACCATTAAACGTGTTTTTGCAAGTAAATAAACAGTACATTTATTGTTTTTTTTATAGTGAGTACGTTATTGGGACACTCATATATATATATATATATATATATATATATATATATATATATATATATTATGCACTGTTACATTAGAACATGTACATAGCCACTACAAAAGTGTACATCTTGTTTAGACGTTAAAAACGTAACGTTTCTTCGGTTGGGAAATCAGGATGTTACTAAATTATTTTATTCCATCAACGAAGCACATCTTCCACTTTCCTCTTTGGAAAATTTTTCATAAATAATAAAATGGATTTATATATGGAGAAAGAAAGAAAGCTAAGTGGTTCATGAAAGCGAAACAGAGTAAATAAAAGGAAAAATGTCAAGAAAAAGAACAGAATGGTTCAGACGAATATTCAGCATTCTCCTATTTGTAAGGAGAAGAAAGTTGAGGATAAAAGAGATAAGAAAATTTCTTCCATATTGAGTCCTCTTCTAATTTAATGTTTCGAACGCGGAAATTTTCGTTTTCGTTTTTTTACATATATATATATATATATATATATATATATATATATATATATATATATAAAATCACTACAAAATAGACATTTTGTTTTAACACCTCCGGTGTTTTATCAAGTGCATCATCACTTGATAAGACACCAGAAGTGTTGAAACAAAATGGGTATATTTGTAGTGATTTTATAACATATTTATGTTATAATTTATTAAAATAAATAATTATATCTGCTCTACTCTGTATTGAGCACTCTTTTAAGAATAGTAATTGTTGGTTATTGGAATTCATTCGTATATATATATTCTTGGTAAAATACCAAGAAGTTTCTGCAAAGTTATTGATCCCAAATCGTAGTTTACTCTGTTGTACTTGGACTTTATGAATTTAAGAGCGGAACTGGGTTGGATGTGAAAAAGTATTTGTTGTTAACATTCTTTTTTCTTTCTGTTTTTCCAGTTACGAGTCCTTTTTTTTTAAAGCTGATCGTTTTGTGTTCATTTTGTTTATTTTTTTTTTCGTAACAGATTTAATGTTTAATATAGAGCTTAGAAAAAATTCGCAGTAAGGCATGTAGCAACATCAGCACGGCAAAGGGCACTCCTTTAAAGGCAAGGTAGGGCAAAAATATTTTAAGTCAATTGATAGCGATTGCTGTATGAGTCGTAATTATGATCTTATTGTTGAAATGCATAGATGTAACCATATATGGTAAAATTGTTTTTCTCTCACACTTCTCGCTTATGGAACTATTTTTTAACTTCTTGCTTAAAAATTTAAATGCAATATCATTCGTTATTTTATGTTTTTTAATTCCTGTTGTTTTATTGTTCTATCTCCTTAATAGTGTTTTCTTTATCTGATATTCTCTAGCACCCAGTCACCCCTTGTGTCTTATTGGCTTTGTTGCTTCCTTGCTTGGAATAAAATTATATATATATATATATATATATATATATATATATATTACTTGAAATGTTATTTTTTGTGCATACTCCTGTTTGAAATAGATATTTCTTGCACCAGTTAACAACTGATTGGAGGTCTTTTTTCAAGAACAATTCCCAATTCTACTTCGTGTGAACTATTGGAATTACTATTAAGACAGTAGTAAATAGTTGTGTCATCAGAAAAATATTTAGTTGGCAAATGATAACATCGGGAAGGTTGTTGATGAAGTTAAGAAACAACGTAACATAGAGCCCTGGGAAGCCTCCGTATGAATAAGAAATTATCTAGAAGCTTGGCCGTTCAACTTGTGGTTAAGAACGATTGGATTAAGTCAAATATTCGACCAGAGACGCCATAGTCTTTGAGCTTGTGAAAAAGGCCAGCATACCAAAACCTGTCAAGCGCTTTAGTTCTTATCTAAAGCCCGATTGAGAAATTAAAAAAATAACCGTTGATACATTGGTTGATACATTGGTGGTTGAGCTAGAGAAACGAAGTCTTATTTTTTTCTGAAAGAAGACCTTGGTAAATATACTTAACCAATTCAAAGTTGACTACAAGCTCTCGATCTTTGCCAAAAAGCGGTAAAAGACTAATAGGACGATAATTCGAAAGGCCAGAAGTTTAACCAAATTTCTCAAAGACTGGAACCACAGATGAGGATTTCCAGGTAATTGGAAAGCAAGAAGCAGCAAGGCGTGTATTGTAGAGGTTCGAAATAAAAGGAATCATTTCAAGAGCATATTTGCACAGGGCAATGGAAGCCTTGCGGGCATCTGTTTTGGATATGATAGCAGTTTAGCGTAAAATGACTTTACAAAGCTAAGCAAATTATTCAGAAACTAGAAAATGTCCTTGGATAGAAATAAATGAGTGATGAACTGCAACGTAATGTCTAATTTCTTATACGGCAGAGATTGCTGGGCAGTTTCCTCAAAAACGAGAAAAAAGAGATTTGAAGCAACAACGATGCAGCGCTAGCAATGAATGCTAAGAATACCTTGGTTAAAGCATGTGAGAAACGAGGAAGTTTGATGGAGAAGAACGACAAAGAAACTGTTGCTAATAATCAGACAATGTCAGCTAAGTATTCTGACAGACGTCATGAGGAAAGAATATTAAGTGAATTTAACGCTCACAAATCATATGAAAATAAGAGAAGCAGAATAAAACATTGAGTAAATTACTTAAGGATTTAGAGTAAATGGATGTAAAGGTCTGAGGCAAAGAGAAAAAAGATGGAACGGATGAGATATGGAAGAAAGATTTATTCTCCAATAATAATTTCCCCCATTATGAGCATCATCATATCCATGATATAATAACATTATAACATTTGAAAGGAAAAAGAATGACAGACATGCTTTGTTCTCAGAGAGACTTTTATACTACTAGAACATTCACAAAACTATATATATCGGATGTAACAGCGAAATTGTCAAAATCGTGTAACAGCATAATTATCCATCCTACAAAATGTTTAATATCTAAAAAGCCATTAGCTTGATTGAGTTTCTTCTTTCACAGGTTTTCAGATAAGATGTTTAGCCATCTTGACACCATTTGTCGTAAAAATCACTGAAAAACGCTTTAAGTTATTCAACTAAAAAGAGAGTGAGCTAAAATTGTTTTGTGTCATACCCACTGTTTTACACACTGGGCAATGGTGAGAAGAAAAAAGATGATTCAAGCCTTCAGTAACTGTACTAATATTCATACTTTGGTTTCCACCTTCAAAGACTTCAGGAACCATCAAGATAACGGTGAATAATTCTAAAAAGGAGGGTGCAGTAGGGGGGAAAATGGATCCGGAGGTCACAACAGCAAGAAGGATCATCATTTCAACTTAGAGCTAAAGAGATCAATTAGAAAATATTCAGCGCAACCCAGAAGACGTTTGGCATGTGAGAGTGTTTTAGCTATGACACTTGAAAGAGCAGTGAAAAAAGACTCTTCGATTTTCATTTTAAGAGTCATTTATGAATTGCAAAAAAAGGAACTTGAAATCATTAGTGAAGTGTTTCGCAACATGAGTCTAACTTTTTGAAAAATTCATCTGATCGGTGCCTCGAAGAGGATGGCCATCGATAGAGACTGCTGCTTTTCAAAGATGTGTTGCTTATCTCGTTTAAGCAATGCCTAATCGACAAGGTACAGTAATAACTTTTTTGAAATGTTAGAAAAGCTTGATCTACATGGAAAGGATACACTAATAAAATACAACAATCCTCAGTCTGTACTAGAAACAACATACTTGCATGCAAATAGGAAAAGAACAAAGGGAGTACACTAAAATAAATATAAAAGTGGGATAGTAATATTTTATAACCTGAGAGTATTTATGGGTTCGGCTGATGGATTTTACGAAACTCTTATTTTTTTTAATTGGTATCACCTCAAGCAAGGCAGTACATTGAATAACACGCAAGAGGTTACGGGATGTGGAGGAATTAGGAAGAGAAACATAAGTAATGAGTAGAAACAGAAAAGAGTAGTCAGAAGAACAGTAGATAGCGGTTAACATTGCATTTAAATTTTTGCCGATTAAAATTGGCTGAAATGCATGGAACCGGAAGGGAGTTCCACAAGCGAGAAGTGCGAGAAAATAAATTCTTGGCATAGAAGTTACGGCTAGTACTGCACTTAAATTAATACAGTCTAGGTAACATAGCGAAGAGCTCATCCGAAAAATTACCATGAAAGTTTTTATAAAAAATGCATAAAGAGGCAACTTTATGGCGGTGGGCAAGTGACTGAAGCCGAACCGTCAGATCAGGACCAATAATATTGCTGATTCTTCTTTGGATCTTATTAAGGAGTTCCAGTTAAATAGCATGAGCACTGAACTATAGATGGCAGCAATATTACAAGCATACGCAAGATAAATTACGGGGGAAGAAACATTGTCTCGTCTGACACAGTGAACCGATTTTCTTAGAAGCTGACCTAGCAATGGATTCAGTATAGTTTTTTCATTTCATGTCAGCTGAGAACGTTAGCTTGAGAAGGTGCAATGAATCACTTTCCTGGAAGATATCAAGACGGTTCCATTATTTAATACCGAAATCAGATTTAAATGATATTTAAGGCTGTAGTTAAATATTAGTCGGGTTGTATCCTGAGTCTATAAGCTGAGGCTATAAGTTTATAGGTAAATATTGGTCGGATTTATAATCGTGTCTTTTGGTAATAATTGGCCTAGTTTACTTAATTCTATATAATACAATTGTGTCTATAGGTAAGTATTCGTCGGGATTATACTTGATTCTTGTATTCACATAGAAATTGATCAATTGAGGGGGAAAGAAACTATGACAAGTAGAAAGTGGTGTCATGAAGGAGAAAGTAACACATTACAGGAAGCTTTGGAGAGCCGTAATCACGCACAGACACGCAGAGGAAGATGGAGGGAGATATTTGAGAAAAGAGTATGCAGTATGAAGTTAATTTTAGTAACTAGTTTCAGCGGTGTTTAATTGGCAAATTCTTCGTATTCTTTGTGGCCTGGCCCTTCTGGATGTGGAGGATCATTGCTTTCCATAATTTCCTTTTTTTTGTAGCCCTTAGCAAAGTTTGTCGTTTGGCTATATCTCCTAATCCCTGTTCTGCCAACTAATGACATTTACTGCCATATAGCAGTGATATTAGATAACAGATCGGTACACTTTTCTTTGTTTCTAATGTATCTTAATACTTTGCTTAAACTTTTGAAGGTATCTTTCGGTATCCTAATAAAGAAGTAAGACAATAAGCTCAAATGAAGCACATTTATTTGAGAACAGCAATTAGATGGTATTATCGAAAGTTTCAGCTTACTTTTAAGTTGCAGTATTAAAGAAAATTTAGATCATCTCGAGAGGTATGGCCGGGTAATGGTTAGCGGTTCGGATTGAGGAATCGAAGAGCCGAGTTCGAATTCCAGTCGAGTTCCAGTCATATGAAACCATTTCTTCTCCCTATGCCCAAGCAGGGCCAACTGGGTCCTATAGATTTGGAGGAGGAAAACTCTGAATTCAAACCAGGTCTTGCCTCTTTAGGCATAAGCCAGATGAAAGTTACTTTAAAAACAAATCCATCTGACAGAAAGAACTGAACGCGCCCTACCTTGAAACGCGACAGAAAATAATGAATTACTAGGGCTTAGTACAATGGTAAGAACAAACACAAAACAAACATATGACATGGCGCCGTGGGTATCTCTGATTTCGGGCCATCCCCCATGGGTGTATTACTCACGGCACTTTACACGATGACAGTTTTATATCGAACGCTGAATATATTTTAGTTGCTCATTAACTGTCTTAAGCAATGTATCGTCTTTTATCTTTCAGATAAATTTATAATTCGTGCATATTGCTTTCAAATTTGTTCTGGTGCTTTGCTTCTGCTGTCTATTTAGGGAATCTTGGTAAAATCCAAAGAAGAATCTGCAAGGTTCTCGGTCCTGACCTGGCACTTCGGCTCTAGTCACTTTCTCAATGCTGTAATGTAGTTTCCCTCTGCTTTTTCTATAAATATTTTCATAGCAGTGCTTCTAATGAGCTTTCCTTGATACACCGACTGCATGAATTTAAGCGTACTACTCGATTGGCAACTAGGTCTCACCGTTTTACTTTTGAAATTGCTAGATAAAACCGTATGTTCTACTCTAATAGTTTCTTTTCTCGCATTTTTCGCCTGTGGATCTCCCTTCTCTATCCTTACTTCCCTGCCAAATACCACGTTTAATATCTTGTAACTCGAAATTAGGTGCAGTACTGGATTGGCTGTTAGGTATCATCATCTCAGAGTTGAAACGGCTAGATGCAACCAGAAGTTCTCTGCTAACAATTTCTTCTCTCGTAATTCTCACCTGTGGAACTCTGATCCGTTTTTTTTACTTTCCTGTCAACTTTGATCTTCAAAAATTTAAATGCAATATCAGTGGTTATCTTCTAGTCAGAACTTCTCACTATCTTCTGTCTTTTTTCAGGTAATTTCATAATTCTGTGTTCCATCTATCTTTCTAGAGTTTCTACAGTGTTTCTACAGAAAGATGATGGGGATACCATGGACTGAACATCTGCGATGATGAAGGTACCATGGACTGAAAATCTGAGATGATGAGGGTACCATGAACTAAACATTTGAGATGATGAAGGTACCATGGACTGAACATCTGAAATGATAAGGGTACCATGGACTGAATATGACGAAGTTTTAGAGAAAATAAAAAAAAAGCAACAGAAAGAGACAAATGACATTTTTCGGCCACATAAGGAGGAGAGACTACTTCGAAAATTTGACACTCACAAGACATATTAAAGGCAGAACAAGTATTAGAAGAGATAGCAAAAAGACAAATTTTATTAAGAGGTACAAAGAACGAGAAAATGTGGAGAGTCATGACCGTCTACATCCTGAAAAGACATGGCACGTGGAAGAAGAAAACTACTTCTCTTGGTCCCTTTTTGTCCAGAAAATTAAAAAAAAAAACGATAAAGACTATATTAAATCGTAATCCAACATGGCAATATCTGCTGAATACGTCGGATGAGGAATAATTTTCCAGCCATATTGCTGGATGAATAAATAAACATACCGTCAACCATTATCCTGATGGAATATTACAACTTTTTTCTGAACGAATTCCAGGCATTTTGTCATTCTTGTATTAGGCTGGCCTCACTGGAAACAGTACTTGCTCGAATCATTTAAACGACCTTTTATAGTATTTACCCTCGTAGAGAAGCAAATAATTTTAACCAGTGCAAGGCATAAGTTGAAGGGTGTCTAGTCCCTGGGAATCCATCATCTGGGCTGCATTTCCACATTGTACTAATGCGATATGAAGTACTGAAAAGAAAACGATTCTGCGGTATTTTTTGACAAAATAATGTTTCTTTGCTTCAATGGCTTTATTGCAGATACTTCATATCTGCTTACTCTCGTCTTCCGGGCAGTTAGTCTAACAACCAAGCCATACCAGAAAATCTAATTCTTTTTTTAATGGCTTCAAGTCGTTAACATCTTTTTGTTATTTTACACTCTAAGAGATTGACATCTGACATTGCATTCAACAACAAAATACAGTTGAGGCTTAAGCAGATGTATTTGAATAAGTCGACGAACTTTCGCGTAAATTGTTTATAAACATGTGTGTTTGGTGCAGAGATTTATGAGAAAATAAGTTAGAAGTTTGTATTTAAAACAGTTCAAGTTTTAAATCAAAAGAAATGAGTTAGTGGGGAAGCAATGATTGTTTTAACACATTCTTAAGTCGGATCTTTACGTCTGGGTCCTGTAAATGCATACAGCCCTAGACTTGCATATTTTACAAACAAGCAAATGGTAATCAGTTCAATGAGCTCCAGGCATAGAATTATCGGCCTTTCACTGTTTCCGCTTCCCCTAGAGGTCATCTGTCTATACATTTATTCCTATAAATTATCAGTGTCAGACAAACTTGGACCTTCCTGTCCGTAGAAAAAAAAAAAAAAAAAGAATGGAGTGTCAAAATGACGTTTTTTTTCCAGTGACACCGCTATTATTTTAACTACCTTCGCTCCCCAGCAACTTTTATTGTTTTAAAAAGCAATGTAATAATAATAATAATAATAATAATAATAATAACTGGTGCAGAGATTTATGAGAAAATAAGTGAAAATAAGCAAATAAGCAATGTATCTTTGAAGAAAATAAGCAATGTATCTTTGAAAATATTCAAAAAGCTATCTAAATACAAGGACCTTGAAATCAAAATCTCAAAAAAGTGGCACATGGGAACATCAACAACCCTTGTTGTAGGTGGAGCCCTAGGATTGGTTGGAAAAGATTCCAGCAGACTTATTGAAGCGATTCCTGGAAGTCCATGCCTCAAAGAGATACAAAAAATTGTTATGACAAGTACTGCCCTCACTTTACGAAGGGCTTTATCTATTAATTTTTTTTTTGTCAGTGGAAAGTGTCATAATGTCTTTTCTAGGCGGGACCCGGAAAAAATCTTAGGTCCCTAGGCGGGACCCGGAAAAAAATGTGTCAACATAATACATTTCTGTTGCTGCTGAGAATTGCAGCAAAATATTAAACATTATTTATTTATTAGATTTTTTATTTACAAGAATAATTTTATATTTACAACATTCTAAAAACTAATACGAATAAAACTAACGCAATGCAATATTTATCATTTACCAGTTTATAAAAAAATATATATGAAAACAATTTTATTAATAAATTTATAAATATTTTATAATATATTTATAATATTTTATTTATAAATTATTACAATATGTGAACCAACTATAAGGAAATCCTTATTATTTACCATTTTATAAAATTCAAATCAATTGGCAATTAGCCGATATTTTGCCAGCCATTCCAATAAATTATCTAATAAATAGAGTTTACTGTTTCTGTTGTCGATTCTCAAGAACAAAGAAAATGTATAAATTCAATTTCATATGTTGAGGCTTTATTAAAATTTTAATCATCGCTTTTTAAAACAGTACTTTGTCGAGGAGTGAAGGTAGTTAAAATAATAGCGGTGAAAAAAAAAACTGTCCTTTTGACACTCCAGGTTTTCCCAGTTTCATTTCCGTCTCTTCCAGCCTAAGCATCAACCTGTGACCGGTGGGGGGATACTGAGATATTCTCTCCTAATTCCAACGCCTAAACTCATTAATAAATAAATAAGCCACTATTGCAACTGGCAAGCAGGCAATAGTGAATATCTACATATTGCAGTATAATTTTTAATTGATCTTATTTGTTAGCCTTGTGTATAGTTGAATATTCTGCTATTGTTAATTACCGTAAATTGCGGTGTACAGTCGAGTTGTCGTACTAGTCGACCTAAATATTTTTAGCTCAAAATTCGGTGTTAGGTCTATACCTACTGTATAGGTCGACTCCCAAACATACGTGTCTTTAAACTATCATGAAATTATGCAGACGACACGCATACTATACCTAGTTTTCAGAATAGTCAGTGTTTACACTTCGTCTTTCAGCTGTTGGACGCGATGCATGCTGTAGTATTAACAGATAGTATTACATTCAATCTAAGGGAATGAAATCTCTGCATTCCAAACTACGGAAGGCTATAGGGAAATAATCTACCTTTCCAAAGAACTCATATGCAATTCAAAGATAATCAAGAAAAGGTATCTGGGGAGAGAGATAATGGCGTACATCGTGAAGAGACTTGGCATTAAAAGAAAATATAATTTCACGGGTCTATATTCACGCTGTCTACATCAAGTATCCAGCGGCAAAAAAAAGTGTTAAATACTGATGCATATCAGTTGCAATATATGTCCAAATCAATCTCTTAGCGTGTTCCACGTCAAATGCGCATCTCCTTCTTCTCGGCTGAGTGACAATCAAGTTTCGGGAACCCCGTCTGTCCTGCTTTTTAACACCTAGCTGTATATATCCATGCCTGTTCCAATGGCTCTGGTGTCATGGAAACGCAACAGACTCGGCCGGAACATCTCTGATTCCAATTTCTGGGTCCATCACCAGTAAGCTACCCACAGGTCTCCAAATATTCATATATATCTAAATAATATATCTTACATAATACCAGATATAGAGAAATCTTCTCACCCACTACATAATATAATCTTCTATTTCAACGCTGGTTTGGAGTATTATCGTCAAGGAGAGAGTTTCACATGAACGATACCATAATACCCATCAGTTGAAGGACGCCGTTCGGAGAGCATTTGCAATACCAACAAATCACAAGGCGCCGCATCATTTTGCGCCACAAAAAAATGATGGTGTTAATACAGACCTTCTCCGTGTGTGACAGTGTCAATGAAAGCGAATAAACTGAGTCCAGTACATGTGCTTTGTATTACTGTATTGTCCTTCTGTTGTTCACGGTACATTTTCGTAAGGGGTGACAAGACTTTCGGACCATCCTGTAAATTACGCGAAAATAGAACTTGACCGATCAACGATGCATAGATTATGATCACTGCATCCCTCTGCAGGGAGAAAAGGCTGTCCACAAAATGAGCCACTTACTGAGTAGCTGCTTGGGTATTCGGCTGGGGACGACAAATATTTGCCTATAGTCTCAAGTATAAATTCTACCAATGTTTACCTACAGACTCAAGTATAAACACTAAAATATATACACAGAGTTTCAAGACAAATGTTTATGTACCAATTCAACTATAGAGACGACTAATATTTATCTGTAGACACAAGTATAAGCCCGAATAATGTTGTAGAATCCACTAACCCAACCACAAAGTGAAATATTTTTACGCTCACTGTACGTTTTAATGCTCAACACAACTTGATAAGTTTCATTTAAATTTATTTTTATTGCTTGATAAGTTTCATTTAAATTTATTTTTAGTGCTTATAAATGGAAGATTGAATAGCGCCATGTTAATTTAGAATATTATTCAACCCCTTCTGCTACCATTCCCGTGACAAGAATGTCATATACTCTTCCAGTAGAAAAATAACCCTCTCTTATAATCCCTGTGCTACACAACTTCCTTTGAAAGATGTTCGACAACTTCTCTGATTGGTATCAGCGATACACCAGTTCAAAATTTACATATATGGGACAACGCCTGACTCGTTCAATTAGCTCACCCACAACACTTCAATAAGTGCATTAGTCACAAACAAACACATTACAGGACGGTATTTGCTGTCTGTACCATCGTATGCGAGCAGGAGTAGTCTGTCTTAAGGAGGATAGAGCGTGTATTAATATAGGATCTGCTTATAGACCTTTTATTTGGAATACCACTGAATCCATTGGTTTAAAAAAAAAACTTTATCGGTTTCCAAAAGTTAACATGTCGAAAACATTTCAGACCTCATCTAGTGTACGTCATGGAGGAAAGGAAAGCACTAGACTCTTTAATCTTTTCTAGACTATTATTTACATTATTCGGACTATTGTCCTCGTTTTTGTCGCCATATTTATTGCAACGTTTCGGCCGTTGTATGCTCCGGCCTTCTTCAAGTGATTGGAATGTCGAACTTAACCCTTTATTTCGCTCACTGGGGTAGACTGTTCTAGTTCCACGTGCTATGTTTAATGGATGTCAGTTATCAGTTATCTCCTTTTAATTTTCCCTTTGAAAGTTCTCCATTGCCTTAACCGGGTATTGAACTCACACTCTTTCGGTCCTGTCACTGGATCTAACCAACGCCTTATCCACTGTGTCCTTGAGGACATCTGTGTTTGAATTTCTGGGTATTATAAACCTAATGTCTTCAGCAACCATTTTTACCAGTGCTCATATTGCAATTTTTTCTAGACTATATCCTGTTTATTTACAACTATAGGATGCTCAGGAAATTGTGAACAGGTGCTTTGTCGTGGTGAAGCAAACTCCTCAGGTTCTCTTTGCGAATTTTCTGATTGATCTTCTGGCCCTGTAACAAAACTCACTGTGGACGTTGACGCTCACATCGAAGAACGGATTTCCTGTTACTTTTCAGTATGATGCGTTATAGACGTCAAGAGCTATGCACTGACCACTTAATCATTTCATTCCACATCCCAAACGAATCTACCAATAGAAGACAACTATACTGCTTCCCCTCGCGAGACCAATGTACTTATGGTGAATGGGGCTATACTGATGACATAGGTATTCACAGTTGGTATAAGAACCATCTTGGCGAGAAAATTAACATCTACCAAATACTCCGATAAACAGGACTCAAACGTTTCCAAAACAGATATAATAATCTGGAATTGGAATGAAAGCAGTGATGGCACCTACCCTGGATCCATCATAAAAATTCAGTATGTGGAATTAGTAAATCCCAAACACTTCAAATGCCTCGGCGTATGGATCAGTTATAAGGAATTTAGTATAAGAAAATACGGAAAATGAACATAGAATAGGGTGAGCCAGAGGTAGGTTTGCCCAACACTGTAGATGGCTACAAAATCAAAATATTAACCTGAAAACTCGAGTCATTTTCACAAATAACCTCGTCAGATCGTGTCTTTCATGTGGATGTCATGCATGGTGTTCAGAAATATCTAAACTGTCAGCTGCATATAGGCGCTTTTCTTATATCAATGATTAAAAATTGCTTCGAACGAATGAAGCGCGTAGGTCTTGCAAAAGACCATCATTCTTCGAAACTTGTGGTTTGGCGCTACAAAATCGCATGTAACTGTTTCAGATAAACTGAATCCACATCGCTTGAGGACTTTTAACAACAGCAACAACTAAAATAGATAGTAGATGTAACTCGAAGAGAAAATAATGATATAATAAAGATGTTGACGTTCCACACTACTTCAAATAAACGCTTAGGAAGGAAACCGCTATTGATACTGGAAAGAGCGATAACAGCTGTTGGGTTTGAGAATTTTGTTTTTCCTGAAAATTCCTGGGATTTTTTTTATAAATTTTAATTTGTTTATTACTGACTGCTCAGTTAATATTTACCAACAGTTTTCTTATAAAGAAATGCTTAATATTACCATATATATATATATATATATATATATATATATATATATATATATATGTTATGCGTGTGTATATATATATCCATTTATATATATATATATATTTATATATATATATATATATATATATATATATATATATAAATGTTCACACCATGCATGACATCCATATGAAAGTCTCAACTCTCTCTAGAAATAATATATATATATATATATATATATATATATATATGATATATATATATAAGTTTATATATATATATATGTTTATATATATATATATATATATATATATATATATATATATATATATATAGTGTATTTAGGCAGCACCAGATATGGCAACAATACCTCATTTTTGGTCTGATCACATTTTTAATGATTTAACCCCAAGCAAGCCAACAAAGCCACTAGGACGTAAGAAGTTACTAAGTGTTAGAGAATATGAAAAAAAAAATACTATTGCCTTTACTTTGAATTTCACGGAGATGTACCTACTCGTCAGAGGTTTTCATAGTAAAATTGAATGTATTACAGAAATCATTTCTGTATGAAATAAATTCAATTTTACTATTAGCCTCCTGATGTGGGGATATATCTCCTCAATAGTCAGAGTAGGCACAGGTAAAGTTTAATTTTATTTTTTGATATACATATATACATACATATATTATACCATGATACATAGTAAACGATTATTCAAATAGAAGACAACTATCCTGCTTTCTCTCTCGAAGCCAGTACTTATGAAACTATGCTACTGATATCGGTATTCATAGAGTATTAGCATTTGGAAAGTGAATTTCCCATTTGATTTAAAAAGACACATGCAAAAATCATTAAATTCACGCGAATTTTTCTTTTAAAAGGTTTTAAAGACACAGCAAAATCAAACGTTTCCAGGTTACAGAAAATTCAACCAGACAAGGGGTGTTTGCGTGTTCATTATGTCTGTATTTTGATGTATCAGTTATTAGTTACGTTTTGGTAGGGGTAGGGATGTATTTTTTCAATGAAATCTGACATCCGTTAAATGCATGTCGTCTGGATTTTTTTTAAATTTTATTGTTAACGGCAAAAAAATTCTTACGGCATTTTTTTCTATTTGTATATTTAAAGATTTTTGGTGGTGTTTAGGTTAGAATACGTTTTATTTAACTACGATTTGAAATATTTCATTTTTAATTTTTTTTTTATATACTATATTTTTTTTAAGAACAATTAAATGTATTAGAATCCCTTACAGTATGTAGAATTATTTTCACATCAAGTATAAGTATGTATATTATTAGGTTACAATTTTTTTTTTTTTTATATTTAAATATTATTTAAGTAAAATTTATGACAATGACGGCAAAAAATAGCTAATTAATTTCACTGATTTAGTAAATTTTTTTTTTTTTTTTATATAAACCTAGTAATATATTGTTTCTCATGTAAGTACAAAGGACATGGGTCATTCAAAAGCTTACATCTTCTAGCATTTCATATTAATTTTATTTTACTGTAGGTGTTTTATTGGATTTTTTAAGTTTGTAGTATTTAAGAGGGAGGTCTTTAGGTTAGAATACGTTTTATTTAATTACTATTAAAAAAAATTTAGGTTAGAATTCATTTTATTTAACTACAATTTTAATTACAACTTTAAAATATTTTCATTGTTAGTTTTAATAGACTATATTTCTTTATAAAGAAAGTAAATGTATTAGAATTATAAAAGTAAGTAAAATTATTTTTCCATATCAAGTATATGTATATTACGATTTTTTAAAATTTTATATTTAAATATTATTTAAGTAAAATTTATGGCAATTACGGCAAAAATAGCTAATTAATTTCTCTGATTTAGTAAACTTTTTTTTTTTTATTTTTTTTATAAACTTAGTAATATATAGTTAAACATGTATGTATAAAGGACATGGGTCATTCAATGGCCTACATCATCTAGCTTTTCATTATAATTTCATTTTCAGTAGGTGTTTTATTGGATTCTTTTTAAGTGCCTGTAGTATTTTTTGAGAGGTGTTTAGATTAGAATACGTTTTATTTAACTACAATTTTTAAAAGATGTTTAGGTTGAAATTGTTTTAACTACAATTTTAAATACAACTTTAAAATATTTTTCACTGTTATTTTAATACTATTTTTTTTATTTTTTTAATTTTTTAATGTAAAAAAAAATAAATGTAATATATAATAAAATTATTTTTTCATGTTAAATATAAGTATGTATTAAAATATTTTTTATATTTTTTAAATATTATTTAAGGAAATTTTTTGCCAATGACGGCAAAAATAGCTATTTCATTTCTCTGATTCAGTAAATTTTTTTTTTTATAAACTTAGTAATATATAGTTTCTCATGTATGTAATAAAGGACATGGGTCATTTAATGACCTACATATTCTAGCTTTTCTTATTAATTTCCATTTTACTGTAGGTGTTTTATTTGATTCTTTTAGTTGCCAGAGTTTATTTTGAGAGAGATGTTTGATTTTTATATTTATTTATCCTAAATGAACTTTGATGTTGATTGAATTTTTTTTTTGAACTCATGGCTAGTGCAACCTATATATATATTTTATGTTTTCAGGATTTTTCAATCGAAGAGATATTGCATTGGTATACTAATGATTCAATGCGACATTTATTTTGTAGAGGGCAATTATGAGGGTTTCTACAGTTACATAATTTTTTTTTTTATTTTCATCAGTTTTTATTTTTATTTTTCCATTGTCTTTTTTTTTTGGTTTTGGTATAAGTGTTTATTTAAGATATTAGCATTATGTTTCTTAATAATTTTTTCTAAGTTTTTTGTACATCTGTAACTCAATTTTAGTGTGTTTTTATTGAAAATAGTACTTAGTTTACTTTCACTAGGAAAATGCTTGACTTTTAATGCGAGGAATTTTTGTCCTAATTTGTTTTTTACCATTTTACTATAAGAACATCAAAATTTTATATATTTTTTTTTATTCTTTCCATTTTTTCATTTTTACATAACACACACACACACACACACACACACACACACACACATTATAAAATTATATGTTCATCGAAAATCTTATATTTATATATATATATATAATTATATATATATATATATATGAATAAATTATCAGAAAAGATGGAACTGATGTTTGAATTTCATTTCCATGCAACAAAATATATTTTAAAATTTTTTTTTTTAACCCTCCTCGAGTTTAATGTTATAATTCATCATTTTTTTAATTTTTTTCTAACTGTAATTTTAAGAATTATTCTTTTAAATGTTTCATATAAATTTCTAATTCTATTTTTTTGAAGTTCTTGAAAAATAATACCATTGATGATCATGAGCTTGGGGAAAAAAACCAATATTTAGTTGCAAGATCAAGTGAATAAAGAAGTCGTTCAAGTACGGCGATATTCTTCTCAGACAGGAACTACCGGATGCGCAGGGCATTGTGAGCAAATTTTTTGTCGTGGTCTCATTTAAAATACAATAACCCTCAAAATCTCTTATATGATTTTAGAATTTGTAATATTGGAAATTAAAAATACAAACCTCACTGTGGACGTTTTTTCAATCTGAAGAATGATGTCCTGTTAAATTCAAAGTATAAAGCGTTAAATTTTTAAATTTTTCAGGAAAACATTCAAATCATTCACAAAGTTCTGCAATGTTATTGGTTGAAATTGTTTTTTGGCATCTCGATTTCATTTTACTTTTTCACCAGCATGAAATAAATTTATTTATAATTTTTTTTTTTAAATATTTTAAAAATAAGGTTTTCTAGTGATTTCTCCTCTGTAGCGCGACTTATGCGCACTACTAGATTAATAACTAATTTATACTATATAAATGCAACAGTATTTTTGGTGTTCTAATATTTAACTTTTCCGCCTGTGGTTTCTTTTTCCAGAAAATATAAATTGTCGAAACAATCTTCAAAAATTCAAATGCAACGTCATATGCAAACTTTCCTGGATGCTGTTCTGTTATATACTTTTTAATATATATAAGTCTTCAATTCTCTTTATTTATAACCCACTTATATCCATTATCGCATAATCCTTGCTTAATGAAATGATTAAATGATAAAAATCGTCCGTTTATCGCACCTTTTTTACGCAATCTTATATATATATTATATATATATATATTTTTTATAGACAAAATCTAATGGGGTGTTTTATATCTTATCTCATAGGTACTAACATTGCTGTCTTACATCAACACGGCTGATGTTAACCTCTATGAGAGTGACTCGTTCCGCCTTCTTGGGTTAACATTTTCGGCTGACATGAAGTGAAAAGATATTGAATCAATTGTTAAGTTTCTGCTAGTAAGATTGGTTCCCTGCGTGATTGTAGACAATTGTTCTCTTCACGATCTGTCTTACATGTTTATAAGTCTACCATTCTTCCATACTGAATATTGCTTTCACATCTGGTCGGGTGCTTCTTCTATACATTTAGAGATTCTTGATAAAATCCAAAGAAGAATCTGCAATGTTATTGGTCTTGTCCTAGCATCTTCATTCACTTTCTCACTAATGGAATATAGCTTCTCTGTGCCTTTTCTATAGATACTTTCATTATAATTGTTCTTACGAAATTTCCTCTAAAAGTTAAAGTTTGTTATTTGTACCTCCCCCAGACAAATTGTGCATATGAGAACTAGTTAGAACTTAATAGAGACTCTGAGGTATTATGGTGGCTATAGTGAGAATGGTACGTAAGAATGTGTTGTTTTGTTGCAAAGAATACATATGATTGCGTTAGTAATTGTGGCTAGCTAAGTTAAATACAAGCCAGGTTGAAGGCCAGCCTTCCAAATTTTTGTATTTTCAAAATAAATACTACTTTCCTCTAAATACCTAGATTTTATGAATTTAAGCACAGTATTAGGTGGTGGGAGACACGGTGGAGTAATGGAGAATATTTTTCTGACTGAGGAATCGAGGAGGTTCGAATTCTAATCGAATCCATTATATTTACTTACATTCTTGGAAAAGGTATGAATCCTCTTCTTCTCCGCCCCCAGTTGTGGGAAAATAGCAGGAAAGATAGACTTGGTTGGCAACTGGTCTACCACAGAAAGAAAATGTCTGCCTAGTCAGTCATGTATCAAAAGATACATGATCGCCTAAGCGTGTATCACGCATGGCACATAACTGACTGATCAGGTTGGTTGGAAGTTCTCGTTTTTTTTTACCGTTGAAATAAAACTCAAAATTAAATGTAAGTTCGAAATGAAAAAGTTTTTTCTATCGCACGTTTCTCTTCCAGTCAATTTTGAGCTTTAAAAAGTGAAAGGTAATGTCAATCGTTATATTCTAATGTCGATCGTTATCTTCCCTTTTTTGATGCTAGCAGTTTCTTCTATCGCACGTCTCTCTTCCAGCTTCTGGCTTTCCAGCCAATTTTGATCTTCAAAAATTGAAAGGTAAGGATGCAAGAAGAAACTTCAAGAAATAAAAGAATGACAAAGAAGAAAAGGAAAGAGCGAAGAGAAGAAAAAAGAAGACTGAGAATGGAAAGGGGGAAGTAGAAAAAAGAGAAAAGATGAAAGAATGAAAAAAATAAAATGAAAGAGAATAGAAAGACTGAAAAGGAACAGATAAAAAAAGAAAAGATGAAAGAATAAAAAAAGAAGAAATAAAATGAAAGAGAATAGAAAGAATAAAGTAGAACAGATAAAAAGAAGGAAAGAGGAAAGAATGAAGAAAAAGAAGAAAGAACATGAAAGAGAATGGAAAGAGTGAAGCAGACCAAAGAAAAAAGGAAAAGATGAAAGAATGAAGAAATAAAATGAAAGAGGATGGAAAAGTGAAGTAGAACAAAGAGAAAGAAAAAGATAAAAGAATGAAAAACAGAAGAAAGAAAATGAAAGAGAATAGAAAGTGTAAAATCGAACAAATAAAAAAAGAGGAAAAAATGAAGAAAAAGAAATAAAATGAAAGAAAATGGAAAGTGTGAAGTAGAACAAAGAAAAAGAAAAAAAGCTGAAATAAAATGAAAGAGGATGGAAAAGTGAAGTAGAACAAATAGGAAAAAGAAAAGGCGAAAGAATAAAGGAAAAGAAGAAAGAAAATGATAAAATGGAAAGAGTGAAGTAGAAGAAAGAAAAAGAGAAAAGATGAAAGAATGAAGAAAAAGAAGAAAGACAATCAAAGAGAATGAAATGAATGAAGTAGGGTTTACCAAAAAAAGACATGAAGAAAAAAAAAAGAAGAATGAAAAGAAAATTTTTTTCTTTTTTAAAAAATGTGAATAGGAGTATGGATTACTGGGTTAAATAAAAAATTTTGTTTTTAAGAATTACAGGAAAAGAGAGAAAGAAAAACTAAAGAAGGAAAAAAGAAGGTAATAAAAAGTAACAGAATAAAGAAATGGAAAGGAAAGAGATAAAGAAAAGGACAAAACAGAAAAAAATGGAAGAGAAAATTAATGGATAAAGCAAAATGAAAAAAGTAACAAAAGGCAAAAAATAAAACGAAGAAAAAGAAAAGAGAAGAAATAAAAGAAAAGGTGAAATGTAAACTGGAAAAGAAAAGAAATAAAATAAACCGGGAGAAAAAAGAAAAAAAGAAAACGATAATAAGAAAGAAAAAAGAAGAATAAAAGAAAAATAAGGCGAGAAGACATAACAAGAAAGAAAAATGAAATAGAGTAAAAAAATAAAAAATTAACGAAAGTAAGTAAAACAAAAAACAATGATGAAAAAATGTTAAAATAAGCAAAAGAAAATGGTACAAAGAAAAAAAAGGAAAAAGTTAGCAAAGGAAAAACAGTGGAAAGAGAAAGGTAAAAGAAAAAAAACGAAAAGGAGAGCTAAAAAACAAAAGCTGAGAAAAAACCGGAAAAAGAAAATGAAAAAGTAAAAGGAAAAATTCTAGAAAAAGAAAATAAAAAAAGGCCAATGAAAATGACGTTGAGTAAAACAATAATAAAGACGAAAATGTGAAAAAGACGAGAACGGTAAAGGAAGAAGAAAAAAAATGAAATAAAAAAAGGAAGAAAACTATAAAAATGAAATAAGACAATGATAGAAAGAAAAGAAGAAACAAAAAGATAAAAAAATAAAAGTTAGAAATAAAAAAAATTAAAATGTCAAAAAGAATTTCTTAAATTTCACACAAAAGAAGAAAGAAGATTTTTAAAAGGAGAAAAGAAGAGAAAATTATTAAACCTTAAAAAAAGAATGAAAAATGATGAATTAGACTTTTAAAGATTTTATCGCCGTTTTTTACATTTTAATTTTTTCCTTTTCTTTCCTGGGGTCCAAAATACTTGTTTGAATATGGGACACGTCTCAGTAGGGTAAATTTAGCATTTCTCGCCGTATGCATCATGTTACATGGTTTACGGTTTCATTGTTGTTTGTAAAGTTATTTCCGATTCCCTGGCAATCATATATATATATATATATATATATATATATATATATATATATATATATATATATATATATATATGGATGGATTTGTATAATTTTATTTGCGTGAACTTCTTTCAAACGCGGCAGGAGATGATGATCGATCATGGTAAATAGGTCATAAATAGTGCGCATTTAAACAGGCATTTCAGTCACGTTATAATGTGTTTTATGGAGAATTAGCAGAAAATATTGCAACAGGGATTAGAAAATGGTAGTTGGATGTTTAGTCGAAAAAGAAAAAAGGATAATTATGACAATTAGGAAAGATCACAATGAAGAAAGTGGTATGGTTAAATTTTTGTTAGATTTTTGTGTATAATTCTGCCCGGTTGATTTATTAAAAAAAGTTTTCTACCACATAGCGTCGCTAATAGTGGAACTAGAAACTTATTTAAATGTTGGAAAATTTATTGTTTTAGCATATAAACTTTTGTTGAAACATGCTTAGTGCGAGCCCTCTGTGTTACGTAGCCGTGCTCGTGATGTAATGGATAGCGACACGGCATGAGAAATTCGAGAGCTTAGTTTGATATTCCCTTCGGTAGAAGTATGAATAATTTCCTCCTGACACCTATGAGTTTAAGAGTAGGACCTGTATAATAAAAAAAAATCATTTTTATTCTCAAAAAATTAGTGTGATATTCACTCGAGAATCTGTACTGTTATTACAATCAGATGTATGATTCGGCTTTAAATAACTCGCAAATATTTGATAAACCATAAAAAAAACAAATCAATCAAGATAATCTCTATGATACGATATTGAATAATATACTATATCCGGTTTAATAATAACACAGCAGTGACTGATATGATTATTGGCACTAAAAGTTTATGTGCCGGTTGAAATACACAGCCGTAAGAAAGCATTTAAAATCTTAGTGTAATGAACGTAGAAATAAATGGGTCCAGTGGTGCATGGCGAACGGACAGATGGTTTCAAGAATACCCTAAAGATTTATGGACATTAAGAACTGCAGGGGAGAGAAACGAAGAACCAAATCGACTACATGACGATCAATAAGATGTTCAGGAACGCAGTTTTACACTGTGAAAAATAACAAAGTGCCGACTGCAGGAGTGATCATCTTCAAGTTATATATTAAATTAGAGTGACAAATTGTAATACGCCAGACTGCTGAATAACCCATATTTGAGATGAATATATATACTGGCAGTGATAAATGTAAATGCAAGAAAGGAAATGAGAATAAAAATCCAAGTGGATTAAACTAAGAGAATGATTAGTAATATCAGCAAACGAGATCATCCCAAAGAAAACTAGACAAAAACGAGCGGATGACGGATAGAATTCTCCACATATTGAAAACGAGACAACAAACAATGTTAAATTATAGATTTTTTTAATAAATTCGCCCCAAGCAAAGCAACAATGCGACTAAGGCACAAGGGGTTACTGGGATTGTAAAAAAAGATTTTTTAGAGTGATCCGGAAACCCGATCCTAAAGAGGAAACAAGGGATTAACATATTCAAAAGACACAGGAGAAGTGTGAACCGAGCGATAGGAACCGAAAATCCAATCCTAAACAGGAAACAGGGGATAAAGCTCTACTTTTGTTCATCCCTTGTTTCCTGTTTAGTACCGAATATAAGAGATTGCATAAAGCAATGAAAAACAAATGCAAGCGAGTAAAGAAAGAATGGCTCAACGAAGTGTAGAAGTAGAATGAAAAAGCATCACAGATAAGGCATAACGGATGAAGAGAAATGAATTATATCAAAAGACTGAAAGTTGATAAAGAATGCTTCAACGCTGGAACGAAAGCATTGGAGAACTCTTCCACGACGAAAGAGGAAAACCTGCTATACATAACTCTATAGAATGACCATAAATATTGAAGCCCGAAGTAAAATTAGCACTGGACAAATTTACCAGGAACAAAACAGCAAATTCAGATGGAATGGTAATGAGATGCTAGCAGCTCTAGATGATTTCGGAATTGACAAAATTTCCCTAAGAAATCTGTTCAGCATTCTTCTTTATTTGATTTGTTCCTTATCTCCTCTCTTGGTTCTTGTAGAGCATCACGACTTTGTCTTATTGGGAATTCGGATCACGCTGTAGTATCTGTTGATACTTATTTTGACTCGTCTATTAGACAGGAATTTCCTATTCACTAGACTTCTTTATGTTACCAGTGTACCGATTGGGATTTATTTCGTCACTTTATTCAAGACCCCCCTTGGAATGATATTCTTTACCTTCCTATTGAGCATTGTGCCATCTTCATGTGCTAAAACCGGCATTGAAGCCTTTTCTACCTTCTCGGAAATACCAGTTGAAACCAAAATCGTTTCCTTGGTTAACACCGACCTGTTTAACTGCTATAGTCTACAAGGATCACTTTTTTCCGGGTGTACCAGCATGATAATTCCGATCACAACGGACGTCTATTTGTGTCTGCTTGGAACAAATGTAAACGTGTTCTGAAAGAGTCTAAGTCTTGCTGCTAGAATGAGGCACTGCATAGCCTCTAACTAGTTTGTTCACGAAACTACGGGCGCTTCTGTAATAGTGTGCTAAATAAGAGTAAGTCTTCTATACCCCCTCTCTTCACCCATGTTGAGGTATTAACATCTGCAAATAAAACAGAATGTTTTGCTCGTGAATTCTCTTCAAATTCTACACTTGACTCATATGGAATATCATTGCCTAACTTTTCACTTAGAAGTGAGTCTCTATTGAATGATGTGCATATAACCATATCCATGATTTCTGCTATCATTTCTTAATCTTGGATCATTTCTTTCTTGGATCCTTAAAAAGCATGTGGGCTTGATGGTATCCCTGCAATAGTCATGAATAAATCGTGTTTCTGAACTGTCTCATGTTCTCTCTAAACTGTACAATAAGTGTCTTGTTGTTTCTCGCTTTCCTGCTTGTTGCAAATCCACTTTTGTGGTTGCATTTTTTAAGAACTCGGGCGAATCGTCTGGTTCTTCTAACTATGGGTTTCTATTCTACCTCTTTCTAAAGTACTAGAGTCTCTAATTAACTCTGAATTGTTTAGGCATCTTACCTTGTACGGTCTTCTTTCAGATAAGCAATATAGCTTTCGCTGATGTGTTAACGATTATTGCTGAAAGTCTATCAAGCTTTTGACAAGAATGAAGCACGAACTGTTGCTTTAGGTATGTCGAGTGCATTTGACATGATTTTGCATACTGGTCTTTTTTACAAGTTCAATAATTATGGTGTTTCTGGACGAAATTTTAAACTGATCAGTCTTTTTCATCAAATCGCGAAATGAAAGAGGTCTTGAATGGCCACTCTTCTAGATCCTTTTACATCAATGCAGGTGTTCCCCAGGTCTATATCCATGGATCTACGTTGTTTCAAATTTCCATAAATGTTTGTCCTGATGTCGTCAGTTCTCAACTCTGTATCTATGCTGATGATGCAACTATTTACTCCTGTCTTAATGGTAAGTCTGATGGGTTCGATAGGCACAAATTGGCAGCTGATATAAAAAAAATGACCTTCGATCTATTATTAACTGGGGAAAGGAATGGCTTGTTGATTTTAATGCCTCTAAAAACGAAAATAGTCATTTTTAATCGTCTTTTTATCTTTCATCAGCATGACTGATGCTAACCTCCAGGAGAGTGACTCATTGCACTTTTTCCGACTAATGTTTTCCTCTGATATTAAGCTGAAAGATTATATCGAATCAATTGCTAGGACTGCAGCTATGAAAGTTGATTCACTGTATCGTGTTAGACAATTTTTCACGCCAGAATCTATATTACAAAGTTAAAAGTCTACCATTCGTCTTTGCTTTGAATATTGCTGCCACATCTGGTGCTACTGCTATATATTCAGAGATTCTTGATAAAATTCAAAATAAGATAAAAATAAAATCTGCAATTTTATTGATTCTGACCTGGCATCTCGGCTACAGTCAGTTTCCAACCGCCGTAACGTAGCTTCCTTATGCCTTTTCTATAAATACTTTCATGGTAATTGTTCTCATGGATTTTCCTCTATGGTACCTATAATTTATGAATTGAAGCGCAGGACTATATTGGCAACAAGGTCTCATCATTCTCTAGTTGAAATAGCTACATGTAAGCGGAAGTCCTATGCTAACAATTTCTTCTATCGCACTTCTCCCTTGCCGAACTCTCTCCCGGCTTCTTGCTTCCCAGGCAACGTGGATCTTCAAAAATTTAACTGCAAAGTCACTCGTTATCTTCAGTATTCTTAAGTCTTGTTCTTCTATTGTTCTCTTACCTTAACTGTGTTGTCCTGGGTTTGACGATAAACTACACCAGGCATCATGGACTCTGATTGGACGATTGGAGGTTTTGAGGAGTGTGGAACCACATTTAATTGCTGTTGTTCCAAAGTCAATCCTGATTGGCGGATGGTAGCACCTGTTAGGGTCCCAGCTATGGACAAATACTGAACCCTCAAAGAAAAACAAAACACTGTGGAAGTATAAAAATAAATCTTTTTAATAAAATTAAATTTTTATAATAAAAATACCCACAATACATATTTATATTAAAAAATTTCAAACAATACATTTGATAGCAAATTGAGTAACAATATATTTTATCTTTGGTTGAAGTCATACAATTACGTTCAAAATACAATTAATTTAAGTCGTAAAACTGTGTTCAAAATATTTAGATTCAACATTAAATAAACCATAGATGTTGATATGCCACTAAACGAAATCAAACTACCTTAACTATTTTTTTTCTCATATTCTCTAACAATCCATAACCCCTTGCATCCTGATGGCTTTATTGCCTTGCTTGTGGAGAAAAAAATTAAAGAAATAAAGACATAATAAATAAAATATATGGCAGTGGTGATAAACTTGAATATATAAGTAGACCCATTTTCATCGCTCTGCCTAAGAAGTTAGGTGCAAACGAATGTGAACGTCATAAAAAAATTAGCCGAAGGAGCGACATAATAAAAATTATCATTCGAATTGTGAAGAACAGCAGAATGAGACTCGAAATAGGACAAGAACTATGCGATTTCGTTAAATACACTGGAACAAGAAAGGCAAAAATTATGTTCAGAATGATTGCAGAAAGAGCAATACAAATGCAAAAGGACGTATAACCTTTTATATGTTACAAAAAGAGTTTGATAAATTACGTCAGAAAGAACTGCTTGAACTACAAAGTAAGCTTGAACTATTTGGCTCAGACATTAGAATAATGCAGGGCTTATACTGACAGCAAAGTACCTATATACGGATAGAAAATGAATTCAGTAAATATACAAATACAGAAAAGTGTGTATGACAACGATGTGTCTTCTCAGTGCACTTATTCACTCTTTACAATGAGACAGTCCTGATAGAATTAGAACCTCTACCAGGATTCATTATAGCGACCACAATATTAGCAACATATTATATGCAGATGACACAGTGTTGATAGTAGACAAAGAAAGAAAACTGAAATAACATTGACAGAAAGTAGCAAAGAAAAGCAAGAAGAAAGGATTAATAGTAAGAATCCAAGAAATCTACGAAATGGAGACACCAAAACCAAACAATTACAAACATTTAAATATCTAGGAAGTGTTTTAACAGACGACAGAAATTGCAACATCGAATTTCGAAGGCACATTGGCATAGAGAAAGACGCCTTCCAAAAGCTAAGTAAAGTACTAATAAACAAGAAATTTTCGTCAGTAACCAAAGTGTACAAATTTCTCTTTTGCTTAAAATAGGCCAAAATGCCTATTTCACAGGGATTATGCCACGGCTTAAATATGCGAGTGACATAGTTGAAACATTTCGTTTCATGTTAAAATGATTTATAATTCAAGAAAAAATATCCAAATAACTTTCAAAATGAAATCTAGGCTATTTTCACATAAGCTGACCTGAAAATACTTGATTTTATCAGAGATATCTCTTTGGAAAATGTTCTTGTGTCCTCAATGTTCTAAGCTTGTTAAAACCTTGTGATTTGTGTTTCTTCTCTACTTTATAGAAGAAGCTCTTTAAAAGTCATTCAAGAACAGCCATTTTAGTTTTTATTAGTAATTTTCACTTTAAGCCTGAAACCGTCATAAGATTTTATCATATCACTTGAAATTACGGAGGTCAGGTATTTTCATGCAGTCTCTGTATAACATGCATTGAAACATCAATACATGAGGCCTGTTAGGGTGTTAGATGAGGGGTTTTGAGACTAACAAGATTAGAAATTTCTTTATCAGCGCTTAAAATAGCCACCAAACTCCAGATAGGAATAGTCAACTAGGCACTTTCCCTACCCATGCCCATCACCTCTAACATCTTGTCTGACCAGGTCCTTTAAACAAGATTCACTTTCTGTTTAGTCACCTCGATCAATTTTCTTTATAATCTTGGTGATTATAGTGATGAACAGGGAAAAATGTTTCAGCATGATATCAAGGTAATGGAAGAAAGATACAAAAGTAGATAGGATGTTAACATGATGGCTGATTTATCTCTGTTGGAGAATCAAAACAGATCAAACTTTAGAAAAAAAACCCATAGAGTTTCCAAGAAGAAAACAGTTTATACATTTCGATGGACAAAAATAAATGTTTCATTCTTCTGTATCTTCTTTTGATTCAAAAATTGATGACACATGTTTGCCTTAATTTAATTTTGTTTGAGATTTTTCTGAAAACTTTGTGCTGAACTGAAAATGCATTCTTTAAGTTATTGGGACACTTTTTCTTTTATAAGTTATTCTAACCTGAAAACGTTTAAGGTTAGTTCTACTTGGCCCTGGCATATCAGTTAAATGGGTGTTTTGGCCAATTTTAAGAAAAATAGAAATTATCTGTACTGAGAAAACGTGATGTGATGGCAAAAATGGACTTGATTTTCCGATGCAGCGTGAAAAATAGCCTAGAAACATGTGCTCATTGCCCAACAAGAGTTGGGTCGACCAGTGTAATATATATATATATAGTCTGGAATGTAAGTGTTACTGTTAGGAAACGGCTATTATAAGTATTATATATATATATATATATATATATATATATATATATATATATATATATATAATACTTATAGTAGGGTGATTGGATAAGTATATTTCATTTTGATCAAAGGGTCCCCCTGATGGGAGGTACCCCCACTGTAATTTGTTTCCCTTTGATTCAAATTCAATCTAAATTTGAACAAGGAGTGACTCCTATCCAAAATATAGAAGGAGAAAGCCAGAAGATGGAGGTTACATCGGCAAGATGAAAATGAGACAATATGGACTTCAATTTGTGCAAGTAATGACCAATCAGTGGGTAGTGCATTACAATACATATTTGTTGCGACAATTCAACTGTCATATCAATGCTGAAATCTGCTCATCAGTTCATTGCATCAAATACATATCAAAAGGGTAAGATCAAGCTTTATTTTGCGTACTCCCCAGTGAAATTTTCCCCTTTGATTTAAATTAAATTTAAATTTTAACACAGGGATGGCTCCTATCCAAAATATATAAGGAGAAAGCCAGAAGATGGCAAGATCATTGGGTAAGATTGGAATTCATCATTTTTCTCCACAAATTATTACAATGATTTAAAATCAATCACCATTTTCTTGCAAAAAACATGTGTGACATGCAGCAAGGCGCGGGTAATTCGGCTAGTGTAAATATAAAAGTGGACATTGAAGTCAACTCCCAGATGCAAGAGTCTTTTTCAGGCGAGGCCTGACGATTGCATTTAAGATGAAACAGACTGTACTCATTCTATCATTAACACTTGCTTTAAGTCATATCTTTTAAGAATGTAGTTTCTTTATTTTCAGTGCATCTCTACTGACAATAACATGCGCTAAATTTCTCTTGTAGCGTTTCTTTGAAATTTAATCCCATTTTCCAAAATGTTCTTTGTTTCTTTTTATTACTTTCTCACTCATTTTCTTTCGTTTTTTTCTTTCATTTGTTGTATTCTGCCTTCCGATACACCTGTAACTATTCTTTCTTCTTGATTGCCTCCTCCCTTTCTCTCTCTTCTCTCTTCCCCTTTTTTTTCTTCGGCGTCTTATTTTTTTTAATATCTTCTGTTTTCTTCTCTTTCCATCCTCTCTTCTCATTATTGCAATTCTTCATTTCTCACTTCTTCTCTTTTCTCTTTAACTTTTATCCTCTTGTTCTTTTTCTTCACCTTCCTCTCCTTCTCTTTCATTGATGTCACATTTAATCAAAATCATCTGATGAAGTCACAAATCCTTAAACTCTCCAATCCAAATGCGACATCCAAAATATGTCCAGTGAGTGTCCTGAGGTTGAATAAATTGGATGAGACATCAGACAAATTGAAAATCTGAAATTGCATCTTTCTACAATTAAAATGCATCAAAATATTCCTGACGAGTGCCACACACACACACACACACACACACACACACACACACACACACACACACACACACACACACACACACAAACTACTGCTTTTCGGAAATAATATAAATTTAAATGATTAAAAAAAAAAAAACGCCTAACTGCTGGTTTTAATTTTCATATTATGTTACCGTCAAACAATTTATCAAAGCATTTTTAAACCAAATACGTATAATTTTTTTTTTGCCCACCAGCAAAGAGTAAAATGTTGACGTCATATTCTGTTTTTCGTTCTTCTTCATTATCATAAAATATTAAGTTGTTGAGAAATTAATCCCGTATTTCACCACTGTAAATTATGAGTCAAGCAATCAAGGCGGAACCAAAATTGAATTGTACGAAGCTAAATCTCGGATTAATTTATCATCTCGTTTAAGCGACAGCGTATCAGTGTCTTTTCGGAGTTGAATTAAGAAAACTTTCAAAAAGAGAATTTGGTTTCCTAATCAGCTTTCACTTGAGAACCAGAGAAGAGAACGTTCCATCATCTGCAGCAATGTTTTAATCAGGAATGCCAACCTTACGTTTTCGCATCACATTCTTATAGGTTTGTTTTTGTTTTGTTTGTTTAGCGGCATGTCATCTCCTTATGGAATTGATTTTCCGATTCAGCGTGAAAAATAGCCCAGAAACATGTGCCCATTGCTCAACAAGATTTGGGTAGGAAAAAATGTCGACCGGTGTACTATATCTATAGTCTAGAATATAAATGTTACTATTAGGAAACGGCTACTATAAGAACGAAAATAACGAAACTTAATTTCCTTGGGAGAATTAGTAATTTGTTTTCCAAAAATGTATTGTTGGTAATATTTTTTTTTCCCAAAAATGTATTGCTGGTAATATTTTATTTTACGAAAATGTATTGCTGGTAATATATTTTTCCCTAAAAATTATTCCTTGTAAGATTTGTTTTTCAAAAATTTATTGCTGGAAATATTTTATTTTCCATAATTTTATTGCTGATATTATTTTTTCCAAAAATATATTGCTGGTAAAATTTTTTCCAAACATTTAATATTTATCTTTTTACAAAAATGTATTGCTATTATTTTTTTTTACAAAAATGTATTGCTGGTAATTATTTTTACCATGAAAATGTATTGCTGGTATTTTTACTGTAAAAATCTATTTTTATAATTTCTTAGTGTTTTGACCCAATTTTGGGGGTTAACTATAGCTGGGTCCCTAACAGGTGCTTGCCACCCCAGGACAAGGTGAACCTGGGAACAACAACAATTAAAGGGTGATTCCACGCCCTTTAAAACGTGTCGATCAGAGACTTTGCTGCCGGGTGTAGTTTGTCGTCATACCCTGGATGAATTCTTACAGGTAAGAAAAATGGGTTTTGCATGTATCAAAAAAAAAAAAAAAAAAAATACAGTGGTTATCACAAAATGAGAAATAAGTACCAACATCAAAGCCAGGACTCCATCCACAGAAGACCTTGTCGTCTATGATGAATTACTGGAACATAAAAGAACCTTCACTTCAGATGTTTCTGGCCAACAAATTTGTCGGGTAAATGAACCATTGCGTTAAAAGTATTCCTGCTTTTGGAAAAAAAAAGTATTATTCTCATCAAAAAAATGTTAGAGAAATAAGCTTGTTAGTATGGGAAGTTCTTCCACAACCTCCACACTCACCAGATTTAACATCCACAGAAAGATCTTTATTTGTTTCGATCTCTAGAACATCTCATAAATATTAGAATATTTTTCCATGTTTTAATCATTCCCCGCAAAGGAAGGCAATAAAGCCACTATGATGCAGAGGGCGGTTACATTTATCCAATGTCAATCGTTATCTTCTATCGTCTTAATCACTGTTCTTTTATTGTTCTCTATCCTTAATATTGTTTTAATTTTTCTTATATTCTTTTAAACTCAGTAACCCCCCCAACGCGTCTTATTGGCATTATTGCTTTGCTTAGCGAGATGATCAATAAACTGTAAAATGATGGCATCTTGCCACCAATCAAGTACTGCGTTTAAATTCATAAAGTTTAGGTACCACAGAGGAAAATTTACACAATTACAATTTTACACAGAACAATTACCATGAAAGCATTTATAGGAAAGTTGAAAACAGTTTTTCAAATATTTTTCGGGGGAAAAACCGAAAACCCTTAACATTTGACCATTGATGTTTGTGATCCTAAAGGGTTTTTATATGCAAGGCCTGTTTAACTTTTGAAATCACTGATTTAAAATGTTTGTTCTAGATGTATAATTTTCTCTTTTTGTCTATATTTCTGAGATGAGGTACTATAAATATTTACTCTATTTACATTGTTCAGATTGTTGTCCTCATCTTTATTGCCATAATCACTCCCTTTCGGCCGTTGTATGCTCGCGCCTTCTTCGTAGGATATACGTTATACCAAACCCTTTATTTCAAATGATATACGCTGGAATTTTGAACGGAAGGCTTTCTTTGAAGTAACAGTAGATGTGAAAAAAAACTTGGGGAGTTGAATTACTAAAGGGAAATAACTGAAACTGAGGTATCCAGAAAAGGTATGGCACGTAGAACTAGAACAATCTACTCCGGTGGACGAAATACAGATTTCAGTTCGAAAATTTAAAGCATATCTCCTAAAGAAGGCCTAAGCGTACAACGACCGAAACGTCGTGAATATGGCAATAAAGACGAGGAAAACAGTGCAAACAATGTAAATAGTGTAAATATTTTTCTTCTTCTTTGACTTTTGTCGTCGTTGTTGTTGTTCTTCTTCTTCTTCTTCTTCTTCTTCTTCTTATTATTATTATTATTATTATTATTATTATTATTTGAGTATGTTATGTCTCCTGCGTTGTATCCTGGAGAGCCGAGTCCAAACTATGGTTTTTAGGCCCTATAGGAGAATTGTCATCTAACTGATAGCACTTTTCTTAGTATATGGGATGTTCCTAGTTGACTGATTTTCTGGGCAACTTGTATGTTGATGTTACGTGGGACACTGTTATAAAATTGTCCATTCCTTTTCACACGCGACCCAGAGATCCGATTATTATTGGTACAGTCTCAGTCTTCATTACCCACATCCTGTTAATCTCGTTCTCCAGGTTCTTGTATTTGGACAAGTTCTCGATAATTTTCATTGAGGTGTTTCGCTCAGATGGTACCGCTATATCAATAAGAATAAACTTCCTGAATTTCTTTTTTATGATAATATATTATTATTATTATTATTATTATTATTATTATTATACCTTTTTATCCAACTGAATTTGCTTTAATTTCACTGAATTTGTAATTTGTAATTAATTTTATAATATTTGTCCACAGACAGCTGCATTTATTGTATTTGCAGTCTTACTTGTAATTTCGGTGACTGACGAATTTGTTAGAGAGTGTCTTTTGTGTACTTAGATTCAGAGTGGGGTTGAGAGAGAGAGAAAGAGGGAGAGCTGAGGCAAAAGAGAGAGAGAGAGGGGGGGGAAATGCCTAAAAGTACTAAACTTGATTGCAAATATAACTTGATAAGAACATATTTCTTAGCTGATTGACTTCCCAACCCTACCGAGGCAGGAATATAAGAAGTTTATACCAACCATAAAAAAATATAAAAGACTCTTCCACCCTCACCTCTTTATGTGAGTCGCATTATACTGACAATTCCTAAAACTTTGTAATTTTACTTACTATTTACTTTTTATTTTCCCTCAATATGTGTATATAGGTTCGTTTATCAATCGGTTTACACGTCACATGATCCATTTGAAGAGAGGTAGAGGTTTATACCTTGTTCTCTGTCCAGGATTGTTTCCGGTTCCTTCTAAAGTTTAATTCAACTCTATACTTCTAACGTCTCCACCTGAGCTCTTTATATATATATATATTATTTACTAGCTTAAGAACCGCCCCATCGGCCTGCATTTAAGCCAGCTCCTGCGAAGGACTCTTGATTAGGCCTTCATCGCAATAGATACGGAGGAGTCGATGCGATAGGCAACAATAAACTACGGAAGAACTCAAAATTAATCGCTGCATTTAAGCATGACATTACTATTTAAGCTTACGTTTTAAAAGTTCAACGATAATTCTTCTGCCGCTACTTAATTTAAAAACAATTTGATGTCCTTACTTTTCGTACAAACGAATAGTTTTACTTCGTGGATGACTTTTTGCTGGATTTCGCAATTAATTTTGATTATTTCCGAATTTATTTCCAAGTTATACAAACTATTATCGTACAAAAAAATTCGTCAAAAAAAAAAAAAAAAAAAAAAAACACGTAAAAAAATGCCGGAAACAAACGCAGTAACAAAAATTTAATATTGTGGATCCGGATATGGCCTGGAATGTTTTTAATTTTCACACGGAGTCGGCCTGATTCCAAAATAGTATGATACGTTAGGCCACGGCCTCTAGGAGTAAATTTGAAAATGTGTGACACAGTGACACATTGACATTCGCATTTATTATATAGATTTCTAATTGAAGTAGACAGGTTCGCCTATTGTCTGGTTCACACTTCTAATTAACAGGAGTAGGGGTTTATCCCTTATTTGTTGTTTAGGAGTGGGTTTCCGGACCCCTCTAAATTTTATTCAAACTCTATACTTCTAACGTCTCCGTCTGAACTTTGAAATTGTATTTGCTAATTATTTATTAATTTGTTCCTCCTCAATATGAATAGATAGGTTCGCCTATCAGCAGGTTCCCATTCTTCCTCGTTCTTTTAATCAGGAGTAGAGATTTCTTTAAATATGGAGTTGAAAAGTTGATAAATAATCTTGAAATAAATGTAAGTCACATTTGCTTTTATATGCTTTCTATAAAAACATGACGACTTTCCGAACACAATATGGTCTATTTAGATCAAACTTAATCTCTGAAAATTATCTTAATCCTTTACCTGTCCAGGGTATTTTTGTGTGTACTATCCAAAGGTTCATGCTTGTTTTCAGATTTCTAACTATTGCAAAGGCAACTCAGCTTATTTGGCAAATAGAATGAGCTGATATATAGTGTTTCACATAATAAAAACCAGTGCATCACATATGATGCACAGAACGTACACATTTACACTACACTCTGTGCATCACATATGATGCAAAGGTTATAATAATTTCAATAAAATAGAATAATGTCTTTCATTTGAGACCTTACATTATCAGTCAAGCGCCCTGTGGTTATAGATGGTGTCCAAAATATTAGATTAAGCTTTTCCTCACACCTCCTGCTCAATAGTAGGCTCTTTTCTTAAGCATCCTTAGTTTTAAAAGTCTTTTAAAATCATGCCTCGTGTGTACCACATGCGATAAACGGACGTAGAAATCACATGTCATTTGCTTCACATATGTACGCATGACAGGTAAAGTGTTAAGTGTTCGGCGGTGCTATTATGAATCGTCTTTTCAGATGAAGTCTACAGGATCCCTTCATGGGGGACGAGTTTTCAAGTGACTGATTAGACCAACACGGGAATGTCAGTCGTTATCTAGTATGTGCTGTGATCTTTCAAGACGTTGATCATCATGGCTCTCCACAATTTCCTGTTCTCTATTAATAATTTTTCTTTTTGTTATTTCTCTTAAACCCTGTTCTAGCATCCATTTACTCAAGCTTGGTAGATACGTTATGCGTTCTTTTCCTCTGTCAATCTTGAATCAATATGTCCTGTGAGTGTCAAATTTTCTAAGCCCCCTTTCCTCATTATGTGTCCTAGAAATTTCCGGTATTGGGGCTTGCAAACCTGCAGCAGGGCAGCATCTTTCTCATTGCACTAAGAGAAGTCGGGGTCGGTGTAATATCAACAACACCGTGGCATCAGTCGCGGGGACTGTCTAATTTTTGTCCTTTACTTATATCTAGGTGTATAGGAACACCACTTGAAAGAAATATGTTGTCATAGCTTACCTTAGTGGGGCGGTCAGGTAAATAAAATCGACGACGTCTTGAAGGGATGTTGCATTAAAAAACAAACAAACAAAAAGAACTTAATTCATATGTTTTCTATTTCGAGCAGTATTATATTTAAATACAAAAAAGTGTTTTATCATGAACAGATCTATAATGGCTCGAAATTGTTAATCGGAGACTCCAGTTCCAATTCCTCCAGCTATGGAGGAATTAGTAAGACTTGTATCCCTAGGCCATTATTATCTCCCCGCTTAAATATTTTCTGGCTGTGTTAATCAAGTACAAGCTCTGATCTCGCTGGTCGCGTGATACGTATTCTTTGGGCTTGTTTGTTAAGCAGTTTTTTTCTGCTTCATTGTTGTTTTTAAGTGTTTCTACTGCGACCAGATATTGTTCTTCTGTCAAGGGTGAACCATAAAATCATCCTGGTTGAATTAACAGTACCATATGAATGCCGGATGGAACAAAGCCACGATTATAAAACTAATAAATACGAAAATCGAAAATCAGAGTTAATAAAGGAGGGGTATAATGCAATTGTTAGAGCAGTGGAAATTGGAGCAAGGGGTTTCGTTTCAGGCACTCTGTACCAATTTCTGGGCCAAATTGGAATCAAAGGGCGTAATAGGGCCAAGAGTATAAAACGCCTAATAGAAGTAACAGAAAATAGTTCTATGTGGATATGGAAAAAACGAAATACTCCATGGAGTGTTTCAGCGAACATGACGGCATGACATGGCTGATCGTGAATGCGTAATGAGGTTCACGTTGCATTCTCAGAACGCGAGGTTTGCCGTTTTTCGGAATTTTTGTAAATTTAATTTCGCCGTTACACATTTGAACTAGTTTATCTATAACACTTGTATATCGTTATAATGGGGCTTCACATCAGTGAGGTGGGCCGGTGTGCAACTGAAACCGTTGAGAGGAAGGCCCCGAAACGGTGCACATTCTCTCCTGATGACCCCAGTTTAAAATTCGAGAGGAACACATCAAATTCAGTGAAGTCATATGCCGTAGTGAAGCTCGGTGGAAGTGTCATTGGCATGAGGAGCATTACACATTCAGCTCGCTTCAAGTGAGTTTCAATTACTTTCCAGTAATTTCCTTCTACTGTTCTGCTTTACTTTCCTGCAATCAGCCAATGGAATTATACCACGTAATGATGTAATGACGTAATGACATAAGTATGTCATCTCATATCCAAGAATTCAATTTGTTCTTTACTGTTCGCTTCCTTTATGATGATGGCGCTGATGACTAAATTCGAAGTCAACATGCAGGTTTGGAACTAGAAGTTTTCAGTTTCACAAAACCTGCTCTCGTCATCCATTACCTATTGCTGTTTGGCTTTGCAAGATTTGGTTGGAGGTGAAAGCAAATCAGAGTAGAAGAAAGTGCCGATGGCGTGAATTTGTTTAAGGTGAACCTCAACTTGCCAGGAAATGACCCGCACACTTGATTTCATGAACTTCCTCTGCAGCACATATCAAATAAATCCAGTTATGAGGCTTCAACGGACTGCCGCTGACTCTGTTATAATTTCGTGTAGCACCTTCTGTAGCATGTCCGTCATGCGTAGCCCGCTTCATCCGTTCAGATCTGCTGTAATCGTCATACGCTTGTTTTACCATTGCGGTCTTTGTGTTTGGTCGCGCTTAGCCTGGGTCCTCGTCTTCAACATTGCTGCCAAGGTGGCGCTACAAGCTTTTTAGAACTCCCGAGTCATTGGAAACATGCAAACTTCTCCACTACGACAAAGAGCGACTATATGTATGTAGCTGGCCACTCGTATCCTAGAATACCTGTCTAGTCAATCTCTATTGCATTTGTGTTTATTCAACACCCACAGGGCTCACAGAGCCCACCTGTGGTTTATACTGCAACTATGCTGAGCAGACATTAGTTACAGTTTCTGGGAAAGAGCGTGTTATCCAGCGTGATCAACAATTTGGACAAGCAAGCTCAAGCCCTCCGCCACGATGGATTGTGACTTCTTGCTAGCACAGCTATCAACGGCACCCAAGGCTTCCGTCTACCCAATTTCACTCAAAAGGTTTAGATCAACTCGTGATACGGTTTTTTTTCAGGCACTTTCCAAAGGTGACGCACGCTGACATAAGAAAGTCTCATTCCTGACAAATCGACCATGGTGAGATCCGAACCCGGGTTTCATTGTCAGAATGCGAACGTTCTAACCACTCGGCCATTAATAAGAGTAATATTATCTTGAATATTATTATATTAAACATTAACAGGCATCATTCATGCATCAGAATGGAACCACCGAGAAGATTTTAATGTATTTCCTGTTGTATTGTTCATGCATAAGTCTATCTTACAGAGCATAGGTCCCCAATCACTGTGCCGCGGACCGGAACCGGTCCGTGGATCATGTGATATCGGGCCGCAAAGGAATAATTGATTTGTTTAAAATTATATAATAAATATTGAACTTCAATTTATAAAGATTTGTTTAAATATTCAAAATTCATCTTCTCAATACTATCTATCATAGCTGAATTACATTTTATAATTAATGTATATTTCTATTTCTTTGTAATAATTTTCAATTAATTTTCTAATCTCAACTAATTTTCAGATTCTAGATTGATTCTTCATTATGGTCAGTTGATATTGATGTGATAATAGTAAAATATGGATTGATTCAGGAAAACTAAGCCCGCAAGGGTGTGGTCGGGCTGGACCCCCAGACAGGAGAAACAAAAGATTATAACGTTCTGGGTATGACAATAATCTACACCAGCGTCCTGGGTAAGATGATAAACTACGTCTGACAGCAAGACAGCCAATCAGGAGGTTTTGAGAACCTAGAACCACATCTTAATTGCTGGTGTTCTCAGGTTCACCGTGACTCGGGTTGTTAGCACCTGTTGGGGTCCCAACTATGGGCAAATAGTTAACACTTAAACTGGGGTCAAAACACTATGAATTGTGTAAAAATAGGTTTTAATGCCAAAAGATTAAATACTTTTTTAATACAAGAAATACTTTTTTGTAAAAAATTATTACCAACAATACATTATTACCAGGAATAGATTTTTATAGAAAAAATATTACCAAAAATAGATTTTTGTAGGAAAAAATATTACCAGAAATAGATTGTTGAAGTGAAAAAATATTAACAGCAATGTATTTTTGGAAAAAAATATTTCCAGCAATAAAAAATTTTGTCTGAATTAAATAACCTACTGAGGTTGACATGCCGTAAAACAAACCAAACCAAAATATTATACACTTTTTCTTCCCTTTAATAACTTGCTTTTTTTATTTTTCATCTCTTATCGAAATGCACATAAATTACACATATGTGACACTGCGGGTAAGCGGAATGATTAGCCGGCATAAAGACAGTCCATGGTATAAAAATGGTTGGAGACCACTTTTACAGAGAACCATTTTTGTCTTCCATCAACACGTTTGCTGCTAAACTCAGGATATTGCACATTCCACTGACGTGAATCGAAGTGATTATACTGAATCAACTGCTAGGCCTGCCGTGAAGAAGAGTTGATTCTCTGTGTTGTGCCAGACAATTTTTCTTGCCGGAATACATCACACACATTTAGAAATCTATCAATCGTCCTTGAATTGAATATCGCTGCCATATCTGGTCTGTTGCTCCTGTTGTATATATCGAGATTCTCGACAAAATCTAAATGGTCTTGTAACTAAGAAAAGGTTACGGAATAAGGTGTAACCAAAACGAAAACAAAATACAATACTCGCCAGCAGCCTGAAGTAGGTAAACCACTGCTAGTGGTGGACTACTTAGCATATTGATATTGATTGTATATAAAATACAATTACGGCACAAGACTAAAATGGGGAGGGGGTTGAGGCTGGTCGTTAATAACTATCTTACACCTAGCTAATCCGATTCACGACCCATTCACTGATTACAATTTGCCCATTCGCCACAAAAACTCATCCGTCACCAATCAATCCTCCATACACCATAATACCGCATCCTCTCAAGGGGGACCTATAAAACGCACCCCGTGGCATATTGGTATTTATTGTGCGAAAATTACACAATTATGGCACAAAGCCTAAAAATGGAGAGGGGTTGAGGCTGGTCGACACTAACTATCCTATATCTAGCTAATCTGATTCACGACCCATTTACTCATTACAATTTTCTCATTCACCATAAAAACTCGTCCGTCACCAGTCAATCCTCCATACACTACAATACCACATCTTCTCAAGGGGGTCCTACAAAACGCGCCCCATGCCATAAAAATTTACACCCCGAGGCATATTACCCCCACTTACAATAATGTCCAACGTATTTATGAGGATTGGGACATATAGATTAGTGTTTATAGGTACGGTATATAATAGGTCTGTTGTGGTGAAATACGACCAAGGAATTATAACTTAATTGTGGCTAAGAAGCCACGATGTCTCGCCTGCGCGGTCGGAGCCGCTATTTGCAATTTATGTGAAACGCATGCGCGGTTCCAGTGCTTTTAAAACCATTGCTAATTTGCATGCGTGTTCAAAAACCTGAATACAAGCAGAGAGAAGGATCTACAGTGCTTGACCTGTATTCGGTGCGGCTATTAACTAATGGCGGCTTCAGTCACTTTCTCACCTACGCGACATTACTAACCTCTGTCTTCTCTATAAATATTTTCATGGCAGTTGTTCTAATGATCACGCTTCCTTGGTACCTCGTCCGAGAGAATTTAAGTGTACTACTAGATTGACTACAAGATCTCATGGTTTTACTATTGAAATAGTTATATGTAACCGTAAGTTCTATTCTAACAGTTTCATTTTTTGCACTTTTCACCCGTGAAAGTCACTTCCGGTTTCTTGCTTCGCTGCCATCTACAATCTATAAAAATTTAAATGCAACGCAATCTTCTATCTTCTTGAATCCTGTTCTTTTATTGTCCGCTCTCCTCACTAAAGTCTTATTTTTCTCCTTACATTTTAGTGGCATTATCGCCTTGCTCGGGGTTAAATGATTAAAACAATCTACCACATGCCACATCTTGTCTCGTTCTTTTGCTATATATCTTGAGTTTTTTGACAAAATCTTAAGAAAAATCTATCAGTCATTACACTTTCCCAACGTCGAAATACAGCTCACTTCTGTCTTTTCAATAATAATTTTAATGGTAGTTATTCTGACGAATTTGATATCTAGATTTTATGGATTTAAGCGTACTACTAGATTCGTGGTTATGTCTCATAAGTAAGTTCTATTCTAATATTTTCTTCTCGCTTGTAGAACTCTCTTCCGGCTTCTTGCCTTCGTCAATTGATATCTTGAAAAATTTAATTGCAACGTAAATCGTTATCTTATGTCTCCTTAATTCTTGTTCTTTTATTGTTCTCTCTCAGGTTTTTATATTTTAGCAACTCTTTCTGTCTTAACTTTCATCATCTGGCCTGAGGCAAAAAGATAAAAAAAAATAACTTAGCCAAAACTACGATTTATCTGGGATATCGTTAAGAGTTAATTAAATTTAACATTAATATTATAATTACTGCAGATTTATAATTAAATTACTTCTTTATATTATATTTATTTCTATATTTAAAAAAATAGAAATCGTTGGAACTGATGTCTCGAATTTCAATTAACTCAGTGTAAGATATTAATTTGGGATCATTTAAACCTCATTGGAACTTAACTTGATAAAAATTATAAAATTGGTTGGAATAATTTATAGGACTTCTATCTCACGTTTTGTGTAATCTGAAGCCTATGCAGCAAGTCTACTTTTATCTTCACGCACACACACACAAATATATATATATATATATATATATATATATATATATATATATATATATATAAATCAAAAGATTGGAGCCACTCATAGAATTGGCATGATATAAACAATAAAAAAAGAGTGAAAAAAGGAAAAAGAGCTCTTTCAAAAGTGTGCTTAGTACTGCACAAGCATTCACCACTATCATCAAATAATATTGTGGGTAGTCTGGCTGTTGGTTCTAAGAACTGAACTGTTTAACTCTTTATATATATATATATATATATATATATATATATATATATATATATATATATTTGAACACTACAGTTCAAATATTTTCAGCCACACTCAGAATTAGCATGGTTTGAACTTGACAGAAGAGAGAAAAATAAATGAAAAAAGAGCTCTTAGAGTCATTGAAAAGAGAATGTAGTCAATTATGAAATTTATACTTTGAGAAACTTCTGCAACGAATGCCAAATATTTGTGCTGCAGAAATCAACACTACAGAAGGATATTTTGAGCGAGAGCAAAATTTAAGCATAATTTTTTTTTTTATTTTTGTTATAATAAAATTTTTAAATAAAAAAACGTTTCATTTTCTTAACTCTGTATAATAATTTTCTCTTATTTATAGAACAAAGCAACAACTTTTCCGGCCAATTTAAAAACTCGCCAAGAGTGGACTTAAACTTTTGAACAGTAGTTCGTATATATATATATATATATATATACACACACACACACACACACACACACACACACACACACACACACACACACATATATATATATATATATATATATATATATATATAAGCAGCATATTTTAATTCGAGCATATTTGATTGAGCAATCTAAGCGTTATATCTGTTTATTTTTATTTTAATCCTCTCATATACGCGTATCAGTTTCTTAGTGTCAATATAAAACTGATGGAGGAAGTCGGTGTAGCTGTTTGTATTTTTTATGTTTTTAATTGTAGTTGTTAACAATTACAATTTAGATATTTTAAAACCTTGCTGTCATAAACATTTTAGAATTGATTTTATTTATTTTCGGCCATAATATTTTTTATATAACGGGCTTCCAGAATTTGAAATTTTCGTTTTTATTTTCGTTGTGGAGTATACTTGTATTGTCGATTACTATTTCTTTAAATAGTGAATCTGGACAGGAATGCTCCTCGAAATGTTGTGAAATAGATCTATAGTCATTCACATGAAATGTAAGTCTCCTTGAAAACGTCGTAATCGTAAAGCCAACGTATATATTTACGTTTATGTCAGAGAAACGATATTCTAAAGGGCATTTGAATTAATATACGATGTTAGTGTTTTGCAAAACGCTAGTTGACGACGAAGCGTTATTGCAGATGATTAAGTTGGTTGTATTAAATTTAGTGTAGGATGTAATTAGCTTTATTTTTTAGTAGGATCAGTGGAGGTATATTTGTACTTACTAGTTTTTAGGATTTTTTCAGCTTGGTTTTAGTTAGAATGCAGTTGATTGCGGAATAGTAGGTTGATATACTTAGGGTTAGTTGAAGAAGTATTATGTTCTCGTTTAATTTGTTCTCAACAATATATATATATATATATATATATATATATATATATATATATATATATATATATATATATATATATAAGAATTAAATAAAAAGAGATACGAGCAAACATAGTGCGTGGGATTATGTTCATATACAGATTTGCAAATAAATATTTATATAATTTAATCAAAACAGTGATCAATGTAGTTTAACTGAGCTAGAAAGTATATCTTAATAACTATAGATATTACCTGCGTCAGCTGTATGACTCAGAGTTTCACGAGTCTGTATTTTCATACCGTCAGGATGATTGTACACACATGAATCTCCGAGTCGTAAACTTATATATATATTTTATATATATATATATATATATATATATATATATATATATATATTATAATAATAAAGCTCTAATTCTGTATGGAGCACTGTCTTCTTAAAAAATAAAAACAAAAATTCTAAGGAACTCTGGATTATGCACCCAACGTGTTCTTTTTCTATTTTCTGCATACCTGCGCACTTTATATATATATATATATATATATATATATATATATATATATTCATCAGACAAATTGTTATATAGTATCACAGCTCTTCATTGTGGCTAGACGTCGGATTGCTTCTAGAATTAATTACTGCTTTTAAACTACACATTTCCTATGATTTCTTTCTAACGTTCATATCTTCCTTGGACCTCCTGATTCAGTTTTCCTCTCTATTGTTTCCACTTTTTAAAACTTATTCGCCATTCTCTTGATGGTTTTTAAAAGGACTTTAAAGACGGAAGCAAATGTATGAATGTTGGGACCATTACTGAAGGCCTGAATGATATTTACCTCTCACTATTGCTCAGTTGGGAAGACATAATAGGGCTGACACAAAACGATTTTAACCTGTTCTCTTTCTATCTGAATAACTCGAAGGGTTTTTCAGTGATTCTTAGGACAAATGGTATCAATATGGCGAAACATCTCCACTGAAAACTTAAATGCAAAGTCACTCATTATTTTCTGTCTTTTTAATTTCTCTTCTTTTATTATTCTTTCTCCTTAACCCTAGAACACTAACAATCAATTAAAGTTACACCACTACTAACCATGGGTATATCATACCAGATTTTGATTAAATATTTATTTGAAATATTTTACATGCAGGCACTTCAAACTTTGTACTTTGAGTTAACATTACTAGGAACTGAAAAACATATTTAGGTAAGAAAATTAGGTACTGAAAATTGAAATTAAAAATAGGAAAATTTGCGCTGGGTATATTATACCCATGGTTAGTGTTCTAGCGTTAATAATATTCTCTCATCCTCAGCAACCACTTACGTCTTAATGTCTTTATTGCCTTACTTGGTATGAAATTATTATATATCTATATATGTATATATATGACGGAATCATCATCTTCGAGGTATATGAGGACAGAACATTTCAGCATCTAGAACTGAACAGTCTGAATACCTGCACCTGATCACCCGTCGGATTATGACTGGCGGGCCCTTTCAAATATACTCACATGGTATCGAATGGTTTTACAGGCATCCATATCACGTTGATGAAGCGTCTCTGCATTATTAATGTCAGCTGCATAAATCAATAGTTTTAGGTGGCCCCACGGATAAAAAAACAACAAATAATTGATACCAGAGAAATGTGAAAGCCATGGAATCGATCCTTCCCTACCTATCCATTTTTCATGGTAGATGTCAGCCAGTGCATCGCGAACACTGTGACTAAAATGTGCTGGAGCCCCATCATGCTTGGACCACATGCGTCTTCGTTTTAGCAGGGGTACATTCTCTAGCAGGCCTGGACGATAAACTGCAGCAGAGCTTGGATAACTGATATAACCGGGCGCCTCGCGCTTTTTACTATTCCCGTGGCCTCGTAAAAATCATGTCTGCCTGCTCACGATACGAATATCCCGCCATTGTTAAACGGAAAGCGTCTCCGTTAACTCATTACTACACACGTTAAACGTTGAAAGCAGATTCGCCACAAATGTACACGAATGACAAATGTAATATAGTCTAAAGGGCAACACAGCTCTTCTACTGTAATCTTTCTTTAAACTTAATAATTCAAAAACAAAAGATTTGCAGACATATGTTTATATTGGCTTTTTTTCTTCTTCTTTTGGTGTGCTTGTAAAAGTATTTCTCATACACCCTGTATATATGGGAGCTGAAAAGTTCTGAGCCAGACGAAGCAAAGATTAAAACATATCTCATGTCTTTGATCTGCCTGAGAATATTGCATAATTCAAATGGAAGCATTTTCCTATGATAGAGCTAATTAAAAAATAACGTTAAAATGAAAATTACTGCATTTTTATCATTATAATCCCGTTTAAAACATTGTTCTTCTTCTATGTGTTGTTTTCCTTCTGGACGTGGGGTATGATGGCTCTCCCCAAATTTCTGACCTTTGTAGCTCTTTTCGCTTTCTCTCCTAATTTTGGTTCTGTCCGACATTTACATAAGCTTGTCAGGTAGATTATGCGTTGTTTTCCTCTGTCTCTCTTGTGTCTTGTGAGTGTTAGATTTTCTAAGTCATCTTTCCTCATTATGTGCCCTAGAACTACATTTCTATTGCGTCGTATCTTCTTTATTTGTCAAGAGATTGTCCGGCATTCACTGCAATATAGGAAGACCGATATTATATAACAGTTAAGTATTCTTTTCTCACGAGATTTTCCTGTTTCTTAATACTTTTCTTAGCTTTTGTTTCCCAGTGCGCCTTCATATTTCGTTGTTGCACTTCCATTGTTCTCTCTCCTTAATAAAGTTTCTTTTTTTTTATTAATATTTCTCTTTCACCCAAGAGGATGTTCAATTCTAGGGTCACCCATTATCATTCCCACATATATCCACATAAACATGCCTCTTACTCGGTAACCATCTGCCTAGAGTGGCTCTTAAGCATTGTACAGGATGAACATCAGCTAGAATTTATTAATTTAAGCGCAGTACTCGATTTGTGATAAGATCTCGTCATTTTATAGCTGAAATGGCTAATCACCGCAAGTTCTATGCTAACAGATTCTTCTCTCGAACTTCTCGCTTGTGGAACTCTCTTCTGGTTTCTTGCTTTCGAACTTTGATCTTCAAAAATTTAAATACAATATCAATCGTTATCTTCTTCTATATACCGTGTTACTTCAGGACGTGGACAATCATGGCTCTCCGCAATTTCCTGTCCTTGTAGCTCTGTTGGTTATGAGCTGTTTTCCCCTGTCACACTTGCTTTTAATCTGTCCCGTGAGTGTCACATTTTGCAAGCCCTGTTTTCTAGAAATTTCAACTGCCTTTATATGTCTCTTTTCTTTGCATTTTCTCTAAAACTTCGTCATTGCAACATGTTCAGTCTGTGATATTCTCATCATCCTTCTGTAGAACCGCATTTCTGTTGCCGTCTTTATCCGTGAGCATTTATTATAATATAGACGAACCGATATTATATAGCAATTAAGTACTTTTTTCTTTGTGTTTCACTAGATTTTCCTGTTTCTTTATACTCTGCTTAGTTTTGGGAAGGCATCTTTCGCTATACCATTCAGCCTCGTGATTTTCGTGTTACACTTTTCGACCTGTGGTAAAACTCTTCCCAGATATATAAATGTTTGATTTTGGTTTCTCCAATTTGTACTTCGAATCTTAGGCTGTCCCTTTTGCTGACTACCATATATTCTGTCTTCTTACAATTGATGTTTACTCCTTTCTTCCTGCTTCCCTCCACTATTTTCTGCCTGAGTTCATGTCGTTTCCTTTTTATACCTGCTATCAGCACTGTGCCATCTGCATATCTAATGTTGTTAAGACTGCGGCCGACAGTAATGAATTCTGGTAGGACTTCTAATTCTCCCAAAATCGTCTCATTGAATAAATTGAATAAGACCGGAGAGAAAACACCTCCTTGTCTTACAGCACGTTCAATTTTCATCCATATGAAGGCGGTTTTCTTCCAGTATAAATCCTGGATTATTCTAATATCTCTTCCAATTAAATAAAGCTTGCCTCGTAGTTCAAGTAGTTCTTTGTGATATACTTAATCAATCGCTTTTGTATAATTTATAGAACATAGGCATACGTTGCATCTGTATTGCTCTTTCTGTTATCTTTCTGAGCATAAATACCGCATTTCTTGACCTTTGTCTTTAACGAAAGTGAAATGTTCTTGTTCTATTCTTAGTTTAACTCTATCGTGCACCCCATTCATCAAATTTCGGATACAGTCTCGTTAAAATCGAGTTATATTTACTTTTTATAAAAGTGTTTTCAAATCCACATTTAAAAGCAGTAGGATGTATACTGATGTATAGTATTTCGTTCCACCCAGTGCAAAATATTACTTTGGGATCATTTAAAACTCATAGATTAAAGAAAGAAATGAACTCATTATAAAAATTGTTTGATCTCAAAAAAAATAAAAAATAAAAAAATGGAATATTTTGCAGGAATTCTATCTCCTTCTCTGTGTAAACGGAAGCTCCCACTCGGTCTTGGCTCTATATACTGTTTTTGTCAATGGCTGCCTGTTGTTTAATTTAGTGGAAACAACAAAAAATCGTACCCTTCGCTTGCCCTAGGAAATTGGTTATGATATTGTATGAGGTTGTAAAACAAATACGAGTCAAGTTTTTGTACAATAATAATAATCAAAATGATTGACGTAACTCTTCCATTTTTAAACCACTTAGAGAAGAGCGCGGTTTAGAAAAATAAATTGAAAAGAAAAAACAGTTTTTAACAAACGAGGTAGCCGATCGATAAACCAAATTTTTGTTTATAAATTTTTTTATCAAAGGTGTAAAAACAATAGTTAAAGATTAATTAGCGCACACTTTTATGATCTTATGTCTAAGGAGATCTAATTTTGACATAGTTTATCCAATCTCGTCAAAATTACCTCTTCCTACACGTTAGCAGCATTTTGGCTTGTCTATTTTAGAATTTCTAAAAATGTTCCTTTCTGTTTTTTCCTAGGGAAAGTTACTGTATAGAATAATCACACGAAGGTTGGTAATGAACGATAATACTTAGAACAAGAACAACACATATAAGGTTCGACAGCAGCGCGTAGAAGAATTAGTCTACTGCTAGAAGTGAATCAAGTGAATTCTACAATGAATCTCCAACTGCAAGATATCCACCAACCGCCCTACACGGTCAGATGTGGCACAAAGCCGAATTTAATGTGGGGTATCCGAGCCCGTAAGCTCCTCAAAAATCTCCCGGTAGACCCCGTATAAAACGTGTTCGGGTCGCTGTTTCCTGAACAAGAATCTGCCCTTCGATGTAGCCTCGTCTGGGGATCCTCTCTGCCTCCTGATTAACCAGCACAGATGGAGGCGAATCTCCAACTGCAGACCAACATACAGTATTTATTATTGTATTTGTGTGAATGGAATTATTTAAATAAACGATCTGAGCTCATCTCAAAATGCAGACACGAAAACAAATTTTTACTACGTTACTTAAAAATCGAAAACTGAAATGAATAAATACAAATAAGCAAAACAAGTAAAATGAATTAACCGAAACAAATAATAAACAAATTAACAACCCACTCCCGTTAGAAGAGACGAAATAGAATAAATAAAAGTAAAATGCATAAAGAACATAATCAATCCAAATAAATAAATAAAGTAAATAATAAGCAAATTAACAAACGAATCCCGCCAAAATAACTGTTAGAATAGACTACAAAAAACAATCCAAAAATTCGACGTAAAAATAGCTATACCTACTATATAACGATAAAAAAACATTAATACGCTACTCAGAAATCGAAAACCAAATAGAGTAAATAAAAATATACAAAATAAAAAATAAGTAAATAAATAAAAAACAAATAAAAATTAATCCAAATAAATAAATAAATGAAAAAAATTAACAAATCGCCCCCGCTAAAATAACCGTTAGAACTAATAAAAATAAGCATAAATATGCAAAAACAAGCAAAAATAATAAATCCAAATAAATAAATTAAAAACTGTCCCCACGCCAAAATAACAGAATAGACTACAATAAGCAATCGAAACACTGAACGAATAAATAGCTTTAATTATTTTCCCAGACCAAGACTAACTATAAAATTAGCGACCTAAGCAAATCCCATCCGTTTTTTTACTGCGTTAATAAAACATCAAAAACCGAAAAGAATGAATGAAAAACAAATAAATTAATCCAAACAAATAAATAAACAAACAAGCCACTCCCACAAAAATTACTGCCACAATGCACCACTGACCCATATATATAAAGAGTCGAGGAAAAATCCAACATTCGCGGCCTGACGATTGCGCCTGACATGAAACAGCCCTTCGCCTCTGAGTGTTGACTTCAATGTTCACTTTTATATTTATATTTACATACGCTCTATCTCTGATATTGAGCTGTTGTTTATCCCCTAAATATAGCATATATATATTTCTTCATATATATATATATATATATATATATATATATATATATATATATATATATATATATATTATTGATAAAAACATACATATATAAGATGCTTGGTGATACTTGATATTCATTAATAACATCTATACTTCAATCTAAAGAACAATCTAACACCTGTGATTTGGCTTCTGTTCGCAAAAGAATCTAAATGCTTTTGGAAGAAATGTACTTTAAATAATTCTACTTAAGTTTCGTTCTTCACTTTGATTTTTTCTGATTTTTGTTTTTATTTTTATTTCTTGTTTTTACAGAAAAAAATCTTTAACGAAGACACGCCTTTTAAACACTTCTAAGCTCGCTTACGAACTTTTGTTGTTTTACCGACATTTTCTTTTTCTTTAAAGTATTCTTTTTTTTTTTTTCTTTTCTTTCGGGTCTTTTACTTTCGTTTGTTTTTCATTCTAAGCTTCTAATTTTTCTTTTTCGTTCTTTCATTCATTTCTATTCCTTTTTCTTTCTGTTTTTCATTCATTCTTTTCTTCTTTCGTTTCTCTTTTCTTCTTTCTCAAGCTTTTCTTTCTTTTTAGTCTTTCATTAGTCTTTCTTAATTATAATTTTTTTTCTTTTTCCTACTTTGATTTTTTCTTTTTTCTTTCTTTTCTCTTTCCTTTCTTCATTCTCATGCATTTTTCTTTTCTTTTTTATCTCATTAAGCTTTTTTCTTTTTATTTTTTTCTTTCTTTTTTGTTTTTCCCCTCTTCTTATACTTTCTTCTATCTTTTTTATTGTTAGTCTTTCTTCCATTAGTTTTTTTTTAATTCTTTCGCTCTTTTTTCTTCTTCCTTTAGTTTCTCTTTTTTCTTTCTTTTTTCTTATTTTATTAAACCTTCTTATTTGATGTAATTTTTTTCTTTCTTTAGTCGATCCTTTTCCTATGACTTTCTTTCTCTATTTCTTTCTTTCTTTTTTTCTTGATCTCTTTCTACTCCCCTTTCTTTCTTTTTTCTTTTTCTGTTTCCTTTTTTCTCTCTGATTCACAGGATATGTACAACTTACGTTTTATTCAAAGCCATCAACATAGATATTAATTCTTATGAAATATATCCTTATAATTTGGATTTAATTTAATTAATAGGGTCAACATTTACTTTCTTTAATTAAGAACCATTATCAATTATTAAGTTTATTTTTCAACACGAATTAGGACAATGATTTAAGTGGAAAAGCAAAGAATAAAGTTTTATTTTCTGAGTGAGATCCATGATGATATCCATTAGTAAACAAGCATATCGCAAGTTTGGTTCGAGTGATTATTTGCGGCTCTGGAAGAGTGTGCAGATCCTCATTACATCTTGTATTCAATCAATTCGAAGTTCTGACATCTACAGTAGACAAATTTGAATTCTTTGCTCGGAAATTCTCTTCCATCTCAACATTTAACCCAATTTCCCCCAATAGGATAGAGATCCTACTCAATGATATGCGCATAACACTGTCACTAGTCTCAGACATTATTTCAAAATTAAACGCCCAAGCGGAGCCATCGTTCTATAGAAATGTGCCCACGAACTGACTCTAGTCTTTGCCAAACCCTACAACTATTGCCTCACTGGCTTCCTACTTTCCAGTCTGTTGGAACTCCTCCTCTGTAGTCCCTGTATTAAGAACTCTGGAGAACCTTCTGAACCCGCTAACTATTGCCCTATAAGTCTCCTACTGCTTTTCTGCAAAGTATTCGAGGCTGAATAGTGAAGTAGTTAAGTATCTTATCTCTCACGAGCTATTCTCCGACAAATATGGATTCCGATTTGCCAGATCTATCGTTGATATGCTAACGGCCATCACTGAACGTATACATCAAGCTCTTGATAATAACGGTACAGCCTCAATATCTCGGCTCTTAATAGCTCGAAAGCGTTTGACAGGGTTTGGCACGCTGGTCTTCTACGTAAGTTCCAGGTCTACGGTATTACTGGAGGAGTGTTAAATTTAATCCAATCGTTTCTATCAAATCGTAAAATGAAGGTCGTTTTGAACGGGCTCGCTTCCAGATACTTTTACAGGAACGCGGGTGTCTCCCAAGGATCTATGCTGGGTCCTACGTTGTTTTTGATCTTCATCAATGATATTCCTGATGTCATTAATTCTCAACTAGGCATTTATGCTGATGACACTACCATTTACTCCTGTCTAAATAGCAAATCCACCAGAGTCGATAAAGTTAACCTGGCCACTATTCTTAAAAAGAACCTCAAAACGGGGGCAGGAAACGAAACTGCTCACATTCAACCACCATCGAGAATCTTTCCTGTCCGCCATCACTCATGAAAAGCAACACACTGCGGCTCTTTGGACTCATATTTTCAGCTAACTTGAAGTGGAACGACTACATCGAATCAATTACTGCATTTACTGCAAGGAAAGATGAGTCACTGTGTCGTGCCGGAAGGTTTTTTTTCTCGTCAGAGTCCATCTTGCACATTTACAAATCTACCATTCGACTGTGCATTAAGTACTGTTGCCATATTAATCTAGTGTTCCTGTTACTCATCTCAAGGTTTTCGACAAAATCCAAAGAAGGATCTGCAATGTAATCGACCCTGATCTGGCATCTCGACTTCAGTCACTTTCTCACCTATGTGACGTGGCTTCCCTCTGTCTTTTCGACAAATATTTTCATGGCAACTGCTCTGACGAGTTTTTACCCTGGTCCCCGGACTACGTGAGTTTAAGTGTACTACTAGACTGGCATCTAGGTCCCACTCGTTTACTGTTAAATTAGTTAAATGTAGCCGCCACTTCTACTCCAACAGTTTCTTTTCAGGCCATCTTCTATCTTCTTGAACCCCGTTCAGCTTTTATCCTTTCCTATATCAAGTCTTTTCTCTCTGTTTTACTTTCTGTAACCCTCTGCGTGCCAGTGGCATTCCCGCCTTGCTTGAAAAAAGAAAATAAATCTGTGTAAAGAACAGAATTTTGTAATCATTTCTTCCCAAGCAAGGTAATAAAGTCACTAAGACGTAAGGGTTTACTGGGTGCTAGAGAATATGGGTAAATAAACATTATTAATGAAGGAGGACGATACAAGAAAAGGAATTAAGAAGACAAAAGATAACGATTGACATTGCACTTAAATCTTTGAAGATCAAACATTGACTGGAAAGCAAGAAGCCGGAATTGCGATAGAAGAAAAATCAAAAGATTTTATCATATCACATGAAATTACGGAGGTCATGCAGTCTCTGTATAAAATGTATAGGAACATCGATAAATAAGGGTTGTTAGGTTGTTAGATGAGTGTTTTTGAGACTAGTAAGATCAGAAAATTTTATTATCAGCTGTTAAAATAGCCGGCAGACATCAGATAGGCATAATCAGCAAGGCACTTTCCAAATGGGATGTAAACATGATGGCTGATTTCTGCTGGAGCATCAAAAGAGATCAACTTTTTCAAAAGTACCATAGAGTTTCCAAGAAGAGAAGATTTATAATTTTGGATGGAGAAAAATAAATGAATTTTTAATTCTTTTGTATCTTCTTTGTTTTGATTCAAAAACCGATGACACATGTTTGACTTAATTTTGTGTGAGATTTTTCTGAAAATTTTTCTGAAAACTTTTTCTGAACTGAAAATGCTGAAAATGCATTCTTTAAGGTATTGAGATACATTTCATGAATAAGTTATTCTAACCTGAAAACGTGTAAGGTTGGTTCTACTTGGCCCTGGCATATCTCTGTTAAATGGGTATTTTGCCATATTTTAAGAAAAATAGAAATTATCTCTACTGAAAACACGTTTTTTGATGTGAAAAATGAACTTGATTTTCAGATTTAGCATCAAATATAGCCCCAAAAACATGGGCCAATTTCCCAACAACATTTGGATCGGAAAAAAAATGTCGACCGGTGTTATCTTATTGGCTATCTATTTATTTCAGCCTATTCATTATCTATCTATCTATCTATCTATCTATCTGTTTCAGTCTATTCATTATCTATTTTTATTTTAATGATGTTTCATTATATCTATCTATCTATCTATCTATCTATCTATCTATCTATTATGTCAATTATTTCCCTTGTGTCGGTCTTTCGGTAATTGAATGGGTTCGCTTCACTTATAAAGGATTAATCTGCTCCATTCCTGACAATTGAAAGTAGGAACAAACAGAAAATACGTAATGATCAGCAGGCAAGTATACAATATTTAGCAAGACAATCCTAAAAGAAGTATAAGGATTTATTATCAACGGATATAATCTTAAGAGCATACGTAATTGAAAACAAGAAGGGGCTTCTTCTATGTGCCGTGTCCATTCAGGATGCAGGCGATTATGGATCTCCATAATTTTCTATCCTTTGTAGCTCTTACTAAATTTTGTCTTTTTCTTATCTCTCTTAAACTTTGTCCCTCCATCCACTTACTGACGGACAATAGATAGATTGTGCTTTGTTTTCCTCCGCCTCTCTTACCTTCAATCTGTCCTGTGAGTTTCAGATTTTCCAAGACCTCTCTCCTCATTATGTGGCCTAGAAATTTTAACTGTCTCTTCCTGATGTTAAGTATAAGTTACTTTTTTGTTGTTTTGTAGTCAGTGGGCGAAAGATCAGAAGAATATGGTGGATATTGCAAAGTCTCGTATCTTAAGTCGGTAAACCTCTGCAATGCCATCCTGGCAATATGTGGCCGAGCATTGTTATGAAACGGAAATGGAACTCGTCTGTTAAGCAGTGCCGGTCAAATTTTGCTTAAGTGAATACGCACTTAGTCCAGTGGCAGGGGGTCACCATCATCTTTTGTCGGTGAAATTTCTGTCGGTTTTGTAAAGTGTTTGGGTCCTTCGTCATGATCAAGTTCTTGAACCGACCGTTTACGATTGTCATAGACAACCAATTTATCATCACGTCACTATTAGATCAAGAATTGGATCATTCGAATTTTGCAGATGCAGTATCGGCACGCTTCAGAATGTTGAACATTTTCATGGAGTTCATATTGAACCCATTTGTCGTATTTCTTCACATTTCCAATTTTCTTGGTTGAACTTATGGACCCCCATTATCTGAAACATTTCTCTGACACTTTGACGTGTGGTTTGTTCGATTACCGTTTTCAGATGGTGATTGTGAATTGTCCTCTAACACCCTGATCTTCAAGACTCGTATCCCTACTGCGGAACTTCAGAAACCAGCATCGTCTGTCTCATCAAAATTGGATCATTAACCCAACGCTCTGTTAATATTAACAGCAGTTTGAGAAACACTATGACCAAGACTGATCTCATACAAAAACGTAAACGCATCCCTTCTATTTTTCTGTTGAAGATGAGAGGTATATAATGTTTTAATTTAAATTCTTAAAGAAATTGATATAAACTTAACAAACAAGACAAATTAATCATTAGGAATGGATAATATATTTTGTGTCAATATTATAATATTGTAGAAGACAATTAAAAGGTATATTCTAAAATAGGACATTACTTTCCGAACAATTAAATACAATCTTAAATAATAAGTAGAACATAGTGTAAGCCGTCTTAAGCGGTCAGCTTTTCGAAAAAAACAGTAAAAGAGAATCGTTGATGAATATAAAATGTTAAACAATGAAACAGAATTAGAAAAAAAAACGCTTTAAAATGAATCCATATCTGTCATCTCGTCTATATAATAAATGCGAATGTCAGTGTGTCCCTATGTCACATTTTTTCAACTTTACTCCTAGAAAATGTTCGACATTTTGAAGCGTGTCCGATGCTGCATCTGCAAAATTCGAATGATCCAATTCTTGATCTAATAGCGACGTGATGATAAATTGGTTGTTTATGACAATCGTAAACGGTCGGTTCAAGAGCTTGATCATGACGAGGTACCCAAACACCTCGAGGTGGTGTAATGGTTAGCAAGCTTGTCTCGCTAGGATAGTTATGACTAAGGAGTGAGTTCGATCCTAACTCGGTGCCCTTACTTTCGGCCTTGTACCTCATCTGAGCCACGCTTGGAAAATCACTACTCCTAGAGGCCGAAGCGCAATATATCATACCATTTTGAAATCAGGCCGACTCCGTGAACACATTAAAACATTCCACACCGGATCCAGACCTGAAATTTTGGATTCTCAAATTTCATTACTTCGATTGTTTTCGGTGATTTTTTGCGATTAATTTTTTTATGCGATAAAATTTTTATAACTTGGAAATAAATTTGGGAATAATCAAAACTAACTGCAAAGTCCAGCAAAAGTCATCCATGAAATAAAACTAATTGTTTTTTACGGAAAGTAAGGACCTACGTACATCAAACAAGTGGCGGCGGAAGAATTATCGTTGAACTTTTAAAGGGTAAGCCTAAATATTAATGTATAATTAAATGCAGCGATCAATTTTGAGTTCTGTAATTTATTGTTGCCTATCGCATCTACTCCTCTCTACCTATTGCGATGAAGGCCCAGTCAAGTGGCCTCCACAGCCGTTAGCTTAAATGTCGCCCAATAGGGCGGCTTTTAAGCTAGTTACAAATAAACGCGAAAAACAGATACCAGGCTCAATAGTAACAGTAGTAAGTAATTCCAGATAGAGAAGTCTGTAATACAAGCAAATATAGAAAATCTTTTTGGATGACTAAGAGAGTGTTGACGTCTCGAAATAGCAAGAGATTCTAGGATCTTCAAGCGATGTTAAGAAATTGCAGCGATTAGACTTTTGAAACTCTCATTTCAAAAAAATGTTTGCATAAAAAAGATTCTTATTCAGATGTTAGATTACTTTTTAGAACATTTGAACTAGTTTTTATTGATAATATTGTTTTAATGTTTAAACCTTTATTTAATTTATCAATGATTCTCTTTAATATGACTAGGTCTTATAAGCTTGGATGTGTGGGGTGTATAATGAATAATGTCCCGGAATTGTTAACCAGAGAACCGAGTTCAAATTCACTTTGGGCTCGTTATTTTCATTTACTTGGGAAAAGGTGCGAATTGACCTTTTCTTCTCCTGGCTATGGAATAATTAGTAAGACTTATCTCAAAAGAATTCTTACAATCTAAAAATATTTCCTTGCTTTAAATAAACTGTTAAGAATTGATAAGCCGTAGAAAACGAATCAATTAATCAATGAAACATTGATTATCAGCTGCATAGGAATGTCTTTTAGATTTATTTACATTCTTTATAATATAAATGTATAGAAACTATTGTGGTCATAAAGTGAGGGATCAATTCATATATTTCAAGCTAATGAATAAATCAGTTTTTGCTAAGGATTGATTGAAAACCTGAACGCTACAGCGGATTTGCCTTACATTTATTCTTTAATTTTGCTAGAAATTTTCAACATGTCTCTTTTGCATCATGCTAAGTTTAGTTTTCATTTCTTTCATTATTTCGAGGAGTAAATGATTTCAGAATATGTGTTCCTGCATTTTGACTAGGTTTATATTGGCTATGTGATTTTAACAAGATTGTTATTAGTCTTTCAAATAAATATTCAGATTTTTATAATTCATTCCTTCTGTTGGTATGTTGGTACGGTAGCAGCTTCAAACACGATGCATTGATCAATTATGAAACAATTACTGTAGGAGATAAGAAGCTAAACATACAATAGGTTGTGTCAGAGGTAGTTTCGCCCAAGACCGCAAATTGATACAAAGCCAAAACATTAACCTTAAAACTCGAATCATATTCTTAAATAGCCTCATCAGATGGAGACCTTCATACGGATGTCATACATTGTAGCAAACCCATTCAGAAATATATCTGAATTATTAGGTTGGTGCAAAAATAATGACGTAATAATGTCGTTATTTTGCACCAACCTAATATCACCTGCATACAACAGCTTACTCAGATCAGTGATTTAAAAATGGGTTTGAGCGTGTGAAGCCTGTGGGTCATAACGAAGACCAAACTTTTTTAATCTTATACTGCCGCTACAGAATCACAAACAAAAAGCTTTACCAAACATCAGAAAAGACATCACTTAAGGATTTTCAACAGCAGCAACAACTAAAATGGATAGCACACGTAACTCGAAGGGAAAATAATAACATAATCATGATGTTGACGTTATACTTTGAATAAAAAGTGAGGAAAGACCCCTTCCCACAATACTGGAAAGAGCGATAACAGCTACTGGACTAGAGAAACCTATTTTCCTGAAAAATTGTTTTAGGAGAATTTATAAATTTCAACCGACGGCATTACTGGTTGCTCGATCAATGAATGCCAAATCATTCCTTATAAGGAAACGGTTAATATTGTGGTTATCTTCAGGGATAAAAATCCATTTGGAAAGTGAGAGAATCTGTTTTGCCCACCATTATTTACTTCCTTAGTTTATACAACATAACTCGATGTTATTCGGATACGCGCAGATCAGCTTAAAAGTTCATAGGTTGACTATGAAGGAGTGATGTCCATGCTGTGAAATCTTGCATGCATTATTTTCACCTTTTATTAATAAATGTATTGTTTATTTCCGGCTAAACTCATACCAGACTCTTCATAGCCTATGTACGCTCCAGCCCACCTTTTTCAACACCAAGTTCCAACTCCTCTATAGGGATGTTTGCTGCATTTAAATTGTATTTGAGTTTGTCCTTGAAGCGTAACCAAGGACGGCCTATATTAAGTTTGCCATGAAAAAGTTTGCTATACACGAAGATTTTCGGCATCCGATCATCACTCATTCTGATGACGAATCCAGCCTATTTGAACTGTGATTGCATCATTTCTGATGGGATTCGATACCACCGACGCCATATTTGATGAAAAGGTCAGGGTTAGAGATTTAGCCTTGCCATGTATAATCACATATTGAACGAAGAAAGCATGTATAGAAAACATCAAGTTGATTGATGTGTATCCTGTATGGCGTCCGCGATTCTGACCGATAAAGAATTGTGGTGAGAATGACTGCTCGATAGACACTGATTTTCGTTTTCAGTGAAATCCCACGAGCATCCCACAGGCGATGCTTAAGATTCCCAAAGGCAATGGTTGCCTTTGATATTTGTTTAACTATTTAGTCATCCAAAGAGGAACTTGAATTGACTTTGCTTCCTAAGTACGTGAATGATTTCACATATTTCAGGTTGATGTTACCAACAGTAATGGGAAGGATTGGAAAGGCATAGGCAGGTGGTTTTTGTTTTACACCCTTGACTTGCTTAGGTGTAGGCCTTGGTTGATGGACAACTTCAGTTTTCTTTATGCTAGTTAGTTCGAATGCGTTGCAAGCGAAGAAAAAACGATTGACGAGTGCTTGAGCTTCTTTGATTGAAGTGGCCACGATTGCAGCGTCATCAGTAAACAAAAGATGACGAACAATGCTTGTTCCAGTCAGCGATTTTGCTTTAAAGCGTTTATAGCTAAAAAGGCCGACACTTGTGCGGAATTCAAATTTCACAACCATGTTAAGATCACTAAAAGCATGGTGTAGCATGACCGAAAAGAAGAAAGCTAAAAGTACAGGAGACATTGTTTTGTGCCATTTGTTACATCGAGGGGTTCTGAAAACTCTCCATTGGATAGAACAGATGCTTTCATTCCTTCGTGAAACGAGAGGATGACATTGAACATACTGCCGTAAAGAAGGGCAGATGCCACGTAACAGCTCAGTATTCTTTTCTTTGTTACTAAATAAATCCTCCTGTCTCGCAATACTCTACCCAGCTTTTGGAATGTGTCCTTGTCCATCTTACTACGGATCTCAGTGTCGCACTTATCGTCCTTTGTCAAAATGTTTCCCAGATATTTAAACTTCCGCGTTTGCTTGATTCTAGTTTTACGGATCTGGAAATCGCATTTCGTGCTCATCTTCTTCTGGGTAAATACTTATTCAGAAAGAAAAACCCGCCCTTTTATCAAGTTATTCATAACTCTATTTGGTCAAGGCATTTTATTGAATGTAATATATTTATATGATTAATATAGGAAAACGGCATATAAATTTTTATTCACCAAAAAATTTAGAAAAAAAAAATCCTATGGCAAAGTGGAAAAAGTTTTCGTGTGAAGCGCTTAATCATTTATTCCGATGAAACGTATCGCAAGAAAACTTTTTCACTCTGTCAATTTATTTCCCTTACAGTATATTATAAATATATATTGCATATTAATATAATACTTAAAGCACTAATAATATGTATAAAGTATTAATGATTATTTACGATTAATTTACTATTTTATTTTTTTTTTTCTTATTACTTTTTTTATAACTATTCTGAGCAATTTGATTTTTACCTTCCTTGAATATATTCAAAAGTTTGTTTTTTTCTGTAATGATTTTTTTTATCTGCCAAACATATGGGAAGCTAACGTACATTTAAATTTCTTAAAAGACTGAAATTATCACGAAAAACAACAAAGTGGGATAAAAGACTTGTTTCGGTCCATTATTCAACGTAAATTGCTGGGGTTTAACCGTTTGTAAGAAAGGAAGGAAAGAAATGAAGACTAAATGTCGTCTGTTTGTCATCAGTTGAAAGAAAAAAAAATCTCCTTTTTTTTAAACGAAACAAGTGAAGCGTAATTGTTTCTTTTGCATTGCTGGGTTTTACCAGTTCACATGCACGCAATCCCGTCTCTCATCTTTTAAGGACTCACACGTACATATATATATACATGCACACACACACGAATACTAAGACACACACATACATACAGATTAACACAAGTGCACACTGTCATACTCAAACATTCTCACATTTCACAGATGCTAGACATGTATAGATGCAAGATTAAAATATATTTAAATACACACAGACACACAGACATATATATATATATATATATATATATATATATATATATATATATATATATATATATATATCAATACATTGATTGACGCAAGAAAACATTGTCCTACGCATACATATTTACACTTTCCATACGTCAGACATGTATACATATGACATTAAAATATGTCTACAAACAGATATGCAAACACTGTCACACATATACATATATATATTTTTAGAAGAAAGGCTATTATAATATATTTAAACACACACACACACACACACACACACACACACACACACACACACACATATATATATATATATATATATATTAATACATTGATTAACACTCACACACTACATACAGGTAAAAATTGAGCTGTTCCACACAAAAGAAATGTGTACATGCGTAATTAAAATATATTTAAACACTTCATCTTATACCAATTTGTCTTGTCCACAGAATTGATCTGGGAATTTAAGTATATTGTCGACATGGAAAGAAAAAAAATTCTTAGTATTAAGGAAATTTACATTAATAAGAAAGAAGCTTACGCAGAAGCGTCTCTTGCTTTTTTAAAATTTGGATTTGTTAATGTAACTATAACAACAAATCATTTCGATTTCATTTTTGTCCTGAAAAAGTCGGAAGACGAAGCGCGTCGACAAAAAGTTAAGATTTTTCCAGTTCTCATCTTATACCATATATATATATATATATATATATATATATATATATATATATATATATATATATATATATATATATATATATATATATATGTATGTATGTATGTATTTATATATATATGTAATCGAGTAACTGTGGCGTCATTTGAAAATTCAAATCAAATCGAGAGCTCCAGCAATCATCCCGGATCTGAAGACCATATCTGAAGAAGAATGGTATAAAATACCAACTAAAATTTGCAAATCATTAATTGAGAATTACAAGAAGAGGTTGGTTGCTGTAGAAATGAATAATGGCTATTCTATAAAGTATCAAATAAAGATAATATAGTATTTTTTGTATTGTACAAATACATTTTCATCCATTAAAATGGATGCATGGGATTTATTTCTGTTACAGCAGTGTGAGGCACGGTGGGGATATCGGCTTGGCTTGTGGAATCGCAGAGCCGAGTTCGAATCCAGGTTGAATCCATTACATTCACTTACGTGCTAATACCCTTGGAAAAGGTGTGAATCTTCTTCTTTTCCCTCAAGCTATGGGTAAAATAGCAGGACAGACTGGGTTCTATATCCTTGGATGGCAACTGGTCTAGGAGAAGGACAACTCTGAATTCAAAACCTGAGGGGCGTTTCTCTGTATTCGGCCCTTCAAAAAGTGTGGTTGGTCCTTCACGAAACCTTCACCACTATAATCGAATCTCATGTGCCGGTGTCGGGCTGTCAGTTTCCTGGAAACTGATCTGCATGACCCTCATACGTCGAACCCGATGGGAGAATATATATATATATATATATATATATATATATTTAGAGAAGGGAAGACTTTTTTTAGCCGATGCGTTTCGTCCACTGATGGACTTTATCAAATCAAATGTGAGAATTTTATTGTACAACATGTATAAACATAAGTTAAAATGTTGTTAGTTTTAAATTTTAGAGACGACCATATATATTAATCATGTTAACTGAAAAGTCAGGGTCATTATAAAAACAGGAATAATACTACCTATTCTCTCTTTAACATTTACTAAGTGTCTATATTTCTGAGATGAGGTATTATGTACACTATTACACATTATTCGTGCTACTCTCCTCATCTTTGTCGCCATTTTTATCACAACGTTCCACGTGTCATGTCTAATGGATGTCATCCATTAGACATGCCACGTGGAACTAGAACAGTGAACCCCAGCGAGCGAAATAAAGCGTTCAGTTCGACATTTCAACCACCTGAAGAAGGCTGGAGTGTACAACGACCGAAATGTTGTGATAAATATGGCAAAAAAAGATGAGGACAATGGTCCGAATAATGTAAATAGTTAACATTTGTTATCCAAAACAATTCATCCTATCTTAGCAATTTCGAAATAATTACAACCATATCCAAGATGGATATGGTCAGAACCTAAAATAACCTTAACAATAATAATAATTCTGAAGTAGGTATGTATCAAATAAATTGTAACAACTGTTCTTTACAATGTATTGAGTAATCTTGTAAAATTTAAAAAAAAAAAAACTATGAACCCAAAACGGATCTTATTATCCACATTATTTATACATAGAAAATAAATACATTATTTTGATCTAAATAGAAATAAATATATATATATATCAATATATATATATATATAATATATATATATAATTTATTATTTATAGAACAAAATTGAGGTTAAATATATATATATATATATATATATATATATATATATATGTATGTATATATGTATATATATAGGAAAGAACACGTTAGGTAAATAATCTGGAGTTCTTTCGTATTTTTAAAAAAAACAGTTCTCCATACAAAAGTAGAGCTTAAATTATAATTATTTAAAAATATATATGATTCCTTCGCTACATAAGAGTTCTCATGTTTCAAAAACAAGAGTCAAATACTTCAACATAATTGTTAAAATTAAATTGAATTAAAGTATCAAGCTTCGTTTCATCCTCAAGCGAAAATTTAAGAATAACTAATCTTGAACTTTACGCATCTTTATAAGCAACGGCTGGAAACGGCTGAAGCAGTCATTTCGATAAGGGGCGTAAGAGTTAACAATTTGTATCAACATGTCAGTCACCCCCCGGAAAGAGGCCAAGCCAAGGCAGGGCCTGGGTGTTCATTTCAAAGCGAATGATGACATTCATATACGCACAACTTCTAGTCCGCCTCAGCGACAGAGTGTTGTTGGCACTTAACTCAAGGGTACACTATCATATACATACATCTTCACACTTTTCACATGCGAAACACATATACATGCGGGATTCAAATATATGTACCCGCACACACGCAAGTATACAGGCTGTCTATAAATGATCTGTACAATTTTAAAAATTCATAAAAAATGGAGAAATAACAATTAAGATAACTCTGCTAGAGTGTATTAGATAACGTCAATAATTAAATACAGTTTTATTTATTAAAAACATCAGAACACTTCATGATGTGCTTCTTTGATTGCGTGAATGACATCTAGACGATGCTTAATTTCTGTTTTTCTGGAAACCATCTTCTGTTTGCATAATCTTCTTGTGCCCAGCACGAACACAACCTGGTGGCTCTTTTTCATACTCTGTCCCGAGTTTCCGCTGGGCCTGGGGGTCCGATTTAGTCCCTACAATTCAGGATGGGCATCGCGCTTTCTTTGCGGTGTTTTTATTTTCATTAAATGTCACGCATCAATCACAAGCACTTTTAACTACGAACTGAAAAGAAAAAAAGAACAAACAATGTATACTTTAAAACTTTAATAATATTTCTTTAACCTCTTCCCGGCGTAGACGTGTATATACGTTTTTACCGAAACTATTTTTCAGACACGGACGAATAAACACGTCCAAAAAGTAACGTTAAAAAAAAACAACAAAAAAAAACAAAAAAAATCGAAACAATTACAGATGTGTTTATACGTCAATCTTGATTTATTCTTATTCCTTTCTGAGCTTGAGTGTTAGTCAGGGGGTCCGACCCTGATAATCTGATTGACGAGCTCGGTCTTACGAAACAAGAGGCTCGCTCAATCTTGGGCGCCCGGGTTAAAATGTCTCAATATTGGGACTAGTTAGGATTTCATAGAGACATTGTGGTATTACGGTGGATGTAGTAAGAAAGATAGGAGAGAATGTGTTGTTTTAGTGTTAGGACTATTGTTGATATGTTTGGGTCAGAGTTTGTGGCTAGCTAAGTTTAGAAATTAAGACAGAAGAAGACCGTCCTTTTCCCCAATCCCCTTTTTGACCTTGTGCCACATTTTGTACAATCGTACGAATAAATATCTATTCCTTTCTGAGCTTGAAACGAGTCCAATTGTCAACTCATACGTCTGGTAGACGTGTTAGCCACCATTCGGTTAGTTCAAGGTGCCCCAGTTTCTTAATTACTAAATTAAAAACAAATAAAAAAATTCGTTTGAAAATGAAACGTTTTTTCCCAAAACAATTGGCGGGGAAGAGGTTAACATGCAAAGAATTGAATCTTAACTCTAATGAATACAAAAAACCATGAATGTTGTACAGATTAATTGATTGTGCTGTTTGTTTGTTTAACGGCACATCAACTCCTTATGGGTCATTTAATGTCAAAATTTTATTTTCTTTGAAGTAATAAAAATGTTATCCTGCTTTCGCAGTTGAATACGAGGTAGATGATACTCAGTTTTTGTGCATATAAAGTTTTGTGTAGACATAATTACTAGAGGCAGTGATATGTGTGCTTTATGTTGTAGTTTTATTGAAGTTCTATTCTGGAATAAAATTTGCTTTAAGAAATGGTAGGATGTTATATGGATTAATGTCATGAAAGACCTCATTCATGGTTGGTTGGTCGCTTGATTTTGTTTAGCAGCATATGAACCTCTCTGGATTATTTAATGCAGAAATATAAACATTGTATGCCTTCAACTACATAAGGTGTATTGTTGGTAATTCTATAATAAATGGGTTTTGCTGGTAATTTTTTCAATATATATATATATATATATATATATATATATATCTGTTAAGGTTTAATCTCCCTCCTTCTCTCGTCTGTTACCCCTCTCTTTAGCTCTAACATTCGTCCCACACTCTCATACTTACACTCTCTCTAAATTCTGTTTTTATTTCCGGAGTTGTTTTTTCTGTTTTCTTTTTGAATTTGTAGGTCTGATGAATTGGATCGTATTTACGATTCCAATGGAATAAATTATGACCATGGAATATTAGTTTTAAGCCTTTTTTCTATATTATATATATATATATATATATATATATATATATATATATATATATATATTATAGACGTATTTTGGTATTTGTAGGATAAAAATGTATTTTTATACTTCATAGGGTTTTGTTTTTGTGCAGGTGTTCACTATTTTCTCATAGCTGGGACCTAACAGGTGCTATCACCCCAAGACAGGGTGGACCTGGGAACAACAGCAATTAAAAGGTGATTTCACGCCCCTCCAAAACCTTCAATCCCCCGATCTCAGGCCTTGCTGCTGGATGTAGTTTATCGTCATATCTCGGACCAAGTTGTACAGGTTATTTATAGACACCCTGTATATTTTAAATAAATGTATTTTAAATGGACAAACAATTTGATTTTAAAATTTGATCATCATGCCAATAGAGACAGATACCAAACAAGTGTACTTTGAAATTTAGAATGACTCCATTATTTCCAAACAAGTGTTATCTAAACAACTGTTTGGAAGCAGACGTGGTCGCGTATTTCTAAATTACGTTGGTGGCCGATTTGGATGCTAAATGCTAGATTTTAAAGGAAGTCAATGCCTTTGAAGAATGCTGCAAACATTGTAATTATTCAGGACGAAGCTAATCTATCTCTCTATATATTTCTTCATTTTTTTAATCATTTCACCCCAAACAAGGCGGAAATGCCACTAGTACGAAGGGGGTTACAGAGAGTGAAATTGAGAGTAAAGACTGAGTAAAGGGAGGATTGAGGAAAGGACAAATGATGAACGGGATTCAAGAAGTCGAATAGCGAGTGGTGCTGTGTTTAATTTTTTGTAGTTATCAAGGAAGCAAGTAAACGGAAGTGAGTTCCACCGTTGGAAAGTGCTAGAAAAGAAATAAAAGTAAACTGTTTAATTTTTCATTTAGCCATTTCTACAGTAAACGTGTGGAACATAGATGCCAATCTAATAGCAATTTTAAATTCATGTTTTTGGGCAAATGATTAAAAAAAAGTTTATATAAAGTTTCCATGAAAATATTTGTAGAAAAGACAGGAGGAAGCCATGTCGGTGAGAAAGTGACTGAAGTCATGATGACAAGTCAGGATCTATTACATTAGAGATACTTCTTTGGCTTTTAAGAACTTCTCAAGGAATAGCACCAGATCTGATATAGCATCAGTATTCAATATTATAAAAATGGTATTTTTGTAAACATGACCCAATCATTATAAAAATAAATCCAAAAATTTGATTGATGTAGTGAATTATGCCAAGTAGACAAGAATGAGTATGCTGGACATCTGCTCCTTTATTTAATAAAAGTCATTAAAAGTCCAGAGTTTTTCGATATATTATATAATAAAAAAAAAATATTTCAAAACAACCAAAATATATGAATATAAAGCAGTATGTTGAACAAATGAACAGACCAAAAGAGGTAATTTTCATGAAAAATTTTCCTGACCAACAATCCAGTAAAGAATTATTGAACATAATTATGGATTTCACCACAGGAAATTTAATGTGACTTAACATGTAATTAACCCTAGAACACTAACCATCAATTAAAGTTACACCACTACTAACCATGGGTATATCATACCCGATTTTGAAAATATCAAAAAAAATATTAAATATAAATCTTTATTTGAAATTTTTTACATGCAGGCACTTAAAACTTTGTACTTTGAGTTAAAATTACTAGGAACTGAAAAACATATTATGTAGGTAAGAAAATCAGGTACTGGAAATTGAAATTAAATATAGTAAAATTTGCGCTGGGTACTATATACCCATGGTTAGTGTTCTAGGGTTAAAGAGCTCGGTTGAGAAGTTCTGCCAAATCCACTATATTCTCCTCAGCCTCCTCAGGCTACAGCCTTTTTCGGTTGCTTTCCAACAATATGAGGGGTGTCTCCTTCAGTAATGATGTAGAACTTAAAATGTGTTTGATTAATTTTACAGTCAAATCCTAGTGATATCTATCGTCCAGACATTGGATCGTTGACAATGTCGTAAACAATGAAGGGGGATACATTGGTGAATGAGTCATCAGAACTATTAATAAATCATAAGTATTAAAACAAATCTATATATAAAATTCTGTAACTTCCATTAGTCTGTTCGTCCGTCTGTCTAAAATAGCCATACATTGGCCGATCGAAACCAAATTTTGGGGCGAAGGTAAGGGGATATAAGGTACAGATGGTTGTCTAGAGTTAGGTGTCTAGCTTAGTATAATAAATTTTCATTAATTATTTGAAAAAAAATTAAAAGATTTATTATTTATCAGACAAAAAATATCTTATTATTTCAGAAACAATTTAATGATTAAGGTAACAAATATTTTATTTATATAAAAATGTGATATTGTTTTAAATATATTTTTCTTAAAGGATTTATGATATATATATATATATATATATATATATATATATATATATATATATATATATATCTGTATATATATCTGTCTGTATATATTTCATTATGGTAACATATAATGCAAAAGGAAATATAAACACAGATGAAGAATAGAAAATAAATCAAAAATGGTAATCGATAAAGATACAACAAACTAAATAATGTGAGGATTTCAAAATAATACATTAGCTGTAGATATTTGTAAGAATAATCAATTTTTCAAAGAAAAATATAGATATGTGTGTGTGTGATTGTGCGTGTAGTGTTTTTTTTTTTCTTAAATCTGGAAAAGAATTTCAAGCCATCGAATCGAGTCAAACTTTGAATATATTCAAGCAAAAAATATAGAATTTCTGAACAGATGAGTAATATTACTCGTGTCACGACTCGAGGAAAAGAAGTGCTTTTCCTGAGTAAAGAGCGCTTCAGGGGAAACAATTCAAAGAAATATTATTCAAGAAACTGTTGGGCGCAAAATCTGTATGACACCTTCATTAAGTGAATTAAATCCACCATCTGTTGAGACAGCATATCTTAAATGCGCATGCGCGTGCACGCACATCCACAGATACTATAATTCCGATATATGAGTGTGTCTGTGTGTGTGTGTGTGTAATTATTAATAATTAAAATAGTTGACTTAATTTTTTTTAATGTGATCTCCGAATTTCATGATGGAAGTTTCATTCAATCCTCAGAAGATTTATTTTTAAATGTTCATCTCATATTTTCTTTCCTCTCTTAAAAATGATTTATGGCGTGAATTGTTTAAAAATATTTCTTTTAATGACGTAAAATTGATATTATTTCTAAACAGAAATATAAATAAAAACATTTTACGTCATAACCAAACGTATTTTTTCGCCAGAGTTCATATCTCTAATATATATATATATATATATATATATATATATATATATATATCAAATCCGTATGTGGTAAAGATAATCCAATCGAAATAAATTTATTACCAAATTCATCGATGAAGTGCCAAATTTTTCCTTCTTGATATATATATATATATATGTGTGTGAAAAGTGTGTGTATATAAAAATGAATAAATATATATATATATATATATATATATATATATATATATATATATAATATATATATATATAATTATTTATATATTATATTTAGCGGTACTTATTAGAAAGCACTCAATATCAGAGATAGAGCTAACATATTTGGTTGATTGATGTGAGTTTATTTTTCCTGATCGTCAGACAAACTGATTAAATTTTTAAATTTTGGGTTTATGTAGATTGCGTGTATTGGTGTTATTATGGAAGTGGCAAAAACGTCGTCTGTGATGTCATCTTGCTAACGCAAACATCGATGTATGTTCATACGCCCAATGTAGTACGCAGACACACATACACATTTTTGGTCGTCCGTCGGGACTCATACATATATAAACATATGTGGACAGTTTCGGATTTGATATATGTATGTATATGTATTTGGTGGTTGTCTTTATACATACGCATTTGTATGTTGAAATTCAAAGATTGGAAGTGTAGCGAAAATTTCTCGTGAATATGTCTTGAAAACGGCTTGAGAAGTGTACGAACGAGCTTCGGATAATGTATATTATGGAGAATTTAATTTTCTAATTTCAGCAAACAGAAAATAAAAGAACGTTGGAAAGATTGATAACCCTCAAAAATTTTTTGTTTGCCATATTTAATGAAAAAAAATGTTTATTTGAATGGTTGACTGTCCAAATTAATTTAATAATAATATATAAATATATATATATATATATATATATATATATATATATATATATATATATATATATATATATATATATATATATATATATACGTATTAATAAAATAAAAATTTAAGTTTAATTCCACTGTAGTAGTATCATAATTTTAAAAAAGGTTTCAATTTTTTAATATAAAGTTTAATATTATTTATTATAGTAGATCATGACAAAAACATGTTGAAAATGGCTACACAATAGTTTTTATGTTTCACCACTAAGTTGTGCCTCTTCAGGCGATGCGGAATAATCAAGTTTTTACCATATCCTGAGGTGCGATTTTCAACATGTTTTGTTTTAATCTACTCTAATAATAATAATAATAATAATAATAACAATATATATATATATATATATATAACATGGAATTTTTTTTTTTTTTAATCTAATCTAACATGTTTTCATTACTTCAAATGATAATACCGGTATTTGAATATTTAAAATACACGGTGTGGATATCCATATTTGCGTATTTAAAAAAACTAAAATTTTATTGCCTTTACTTTCAATATGTGTTTGCAAAATTAAAAATAGCATTCAAATTAATATATATATATATATATATATATATATATATATATATATATATATATATATATAACATTTATATTTTTTAATTTTTGATCAACTAATCTTATCAGTCACTTTTTTAGTGATTCACTCCTTCATTTGGAAATACATTTTCTTTTTTTCTTCTTCATCATCATCATTATTATTATTATTATTATTATTATTATTTGCTTTGATTTCTGTTGCATACACATTTTCTTCCGGGTCTCAACTAGACACATAAGATCATAAATGGCTTCATGACATTTTCCACTGATCATTTTTGTAATTTTTTTCATTCAATTTCCAAAAAAAAAAAACTAAGACACATAGATAAAGCTCTTTTTGAAATGTGAAGCTGTACTTTAAAGGTACATCAAGGTTTTTTTGTATTTCTTAAAAAAATATATTTAGGAATCCCTTCAACGAGTCTATCGGAACCTTTTTTGTCAATCCGAGGATTCCAACTAAAAATATGGAATTATAAATTCTTCATGTGCCCCATTTTAGAATTTCAACTTCAAAATTTGTATTTTGATATTTTTTTTTTTTTAAGATCTCCAAAGATACATTACAATCTTCAATAGATATGTGTGTGTCGTATTATATAAATCCTTGGGCAAATTAATTGAAACAAAACGAATAATTCCGTTATTTATTTTTTCCGTATTTATTCTAATGAAACATGACCCAGTGCACATGTTAGTACTTCATATGACCAGTCCAAGAAGGCGTTCCTTTCAGATTGACCACAGATTCTCGATTGGATTTTAATCAGTAGAGTTTTCGGGCCACTTTATAGTACTTTGATTTGCTAACTAGTAATGCTTGCCAGTGTGTTCGTGCAGTGTTACAATGTTAGTATGCTTCCTTGTAGTAACGTCTATCGCAGACAATGGCCGTAGGACAACTAATCGACAGTCGAGACAATAGTGTATGGGCGTGATAAAAATCTGATGCAATCACGGATGACGCAATATTTTTCAAGCCAAACAAATTTCATCATAAACACGGAAAATAGTGTCATATACCACTGCAAATGACCTAATCTGAGGAAAGAATAAAAATCGATTACACCCTGTCGCTCCACTGGGCCTAAAACTGACCGTGTGGCGAAAGAAAGGAAACTAAAGCAGTTGTTTCAATCCATTTGCACAAGGGTTTATATAGATTTTTGTTATTATTGTTATTATTCGGAAAGAACTAATGATAGACTGATTATCATACTAGAACTTTTACCTCTTTTTATCCTTTTTTCTTTTAGTTATTAATATTATTATTGTTATTATTATTGCTGTTGTTGTTGTTGTTGTTATTATTATTATTTAAGTAAATAGAAAAAATTGTAGAAACTATACTTTAGTAGTAGTAAAATAATCTAACGTCTGATACGCCATTTATTGTGATTATTTGAAATTTCGCATTAAGATGTCACCGAAAAAGTCAGTTAAGAAATCATAAAGTTTCCTTTTTCTAGATGATTTTCTTTTATCTGCTGCTGCTATAAAAAAACATGACCGCGTCATGAATATGAATATTTTTCAACAGATGTTTAATGTACACGCAGCTCTTTATATGTGAAAAGTTTTTTCAAAATTTTTTTTGCTTACGACCAAATCGCAATTGATGACAAACTTACATAAAAATTCATAGATTTTGAAAGGATTAAATTGACCTAATGGTTCCAAAAATTTGCTGGACGTCTATAAATTTCAAATAAACACGGCCTCTCTCATCGAACTGCTCATGTAGGGATAATAGGGATAGTATAGTATTTATCAATCCACCCACGGGGATCGAATGTGGCAGAAAAGGTCTTTTTAAAATGGGTTTTGTTTTTTAAATAGGCTCAAAAAAAAAATAAATAACCATCCAAAAAATAAAAAAGGCATTTCAGTTCCAAAAATTTCCCCAACGAAACCCTACCCTTCGGCGGAGTTTTTTTTATTTATTGGGTTCCTCTCTGCAAGCAGCAAAGTTCGAAAAGACACCCGACCCGGCAGCTCACAAAGCGCAGATACTACACTTTGATCCTAGCCACCGGGCCGAGCGGGTATTCTTTTTATGGATGTAGGGATAATAGGGATTGACCCAGTCTCTTTTATATGTTTTGAATCTATTTGAACATGTACATATTCGTAAATAAAATAAGACCATCACGCAAAGGTAGTTATAAAAAATGGTACCTATCTGGTTATAACTGTCGACTTACCTACATCATGCCTACACCATCAAAAGCAATGAATATTCGATATATATGCAAAGTTCAAGCTTTAATACTTACATGTTTTATGGGTCAGCCATGTCTGTTTTCACACACGTAAATAGAGCAGAATATGTATATAAGGGCAATTAGTAAGAGCTCTTTAAACAAATTGAGCCATGCGTCAGACTTAGTTAATTTTTAACCCGTATTACGTGTATTTGATTTTCAAAGAAACAATGTAAAGACCCAAGAATTAAACAACGTAGCAAATATGCTCTTGATGGTCGAAAGATTGAAATGGTCATGATTTCATATTCTATGCCAGTGAAATGTTTTAAAACGACCAAAGACAATCAAAATACAGACAAACAGACATCTACGAATCCCACATCAAAGGAAATTAGATGCAACGACCAAAATCTGCAGGCAAGACAAAAAAAAAAAAAAAAATCTGCAGAAAAAAAAAACTTCCAAATCGTCAGCGATGTATTTCAAAATTTGCGGGCTTAGCGGAACGAGTAGTATTAGTTCTCAAAGTGACCACTTGGCGGCAGTGGTGGGCCTTTGTAAACAAAGATGGGTGTACAGTATACACATTAGCGCGTGCGTGATAAAGTAACTGTGAGAAATATATTATTTTAGTTGTTTTGATTAATATATCTATATTAAATATATATTTATTTATGTCATATATACATGTTTATAGCATTTACATTATGATCATAAATACTGGCAGTTACTATAGTGGATTTATAAGTAAAAAATAATCCCTTCCCATTTAAGGACAGATTTTTTATAGATTTTTATGTTTTCGGGATTCTCATCTATTGAGAATTCCGGAAACATAAAAATCTATATAGGTTGAACAAGCTATGAGTTCAAATAGAGATTCAATCAACATCAAACTTCATTTAGGATAAATAAATATATAAAAACAGAGGATATATATTATCGAAATATTTCTGGCATTTAAAGGAAACCAATAAAACACCTACAGTAAAATGGAAATTAATAAGGAAAGCTAGAATATGTAGGTCATTAGATGACCCATGTCATTTGTACATACATGAGAAACTATATATTACTAAGTTTATAAAAAATAAAAATTTACTGAATCAAAGAAATGAAATAGCTATTCTTTGCCGACATTGTCAACAATTTTCCTTAAATAATATTTAGAAATAAAATAAAATAAAAAAAATAAAAAAAAAATGGGAGATGGGAATATACATACTTATATTTGATATGTAATAATAATTTTTAAATAATTTAAGTAATTCTATTACTTTTACCTGATTTAAAAAGAAATATAGTCTATCTGAAATTAAGAGCAAAAAAATATTTTAAAATTGTAGTTCAAGTTAACGTAGTCTAACCCAAACACCCCGTTTAGAAAGAAACTTTAAATATACAAGTACGAATTTAACGGAAAAAATTTCCGAAAACCTTTTTGTAAAAAAAAAAAAAAAAAAAAAAAAAAAAAAACAAACAGACGATGAATAAAATTTGAAAATGCACCCCTACCCTCCCTAAATTTAACCTCTTTTTCGAACGTAACTCATAATTGATGCAACAATAGTTAATAAAAGTGAACACGCTACCACCTCTGTCTGAATGATTGGATTTCTCTCTATCCTTGGAAATGAAAAATTATGAATTTTATGTGCGTTTAAAACTCAGTAAATTTAAAAATAAGTTATTCCAAAATTCGCTTGAAGATAATTTAATTATATAATTAAATTTGAAGTTTTTAGCTTTGTTTTTTGAAACATGGTAATTCCTGTGTAGCGAAGAAACCATATTTTAAATCAGTTAATTTATGCTTAATATATATATATATATATATATATATATATATATATAATATAATAAAATTTCATATATATAACACTTATATATATCTGATTTAGAAACCTCAACCAGATGATGTTACAATGCAATTCAAGCATCGGCCTCGGTGACGAAGAGGAAACTAAGTAAGGAGGCACTACATAGCGCAGCTAATCCTGTTTCTTAGATATTATTATTTCTAACTCTCTTCCGGTTTCTTGCTTTCCAGTTAAATGTTTTCTTTAAAATTTAAATACAATGCTATTCGTTATCTTCTTTCCTCTTAATTTGTGTTCTTTTATTTTCTCTCTCACTAAAAATGTTTTCCATTTGTCATATTATTTCATAATCATTAATCCTTGCGTCATATAATATTTAGTGCCTTGGTAAAAAAATGGATTTATATATATATATATATATATATATATATATATATATATATATATATGTGTGTGTGTGTGAATAAAAATGACAATAGAAAAAATAGTAATTTGACTGAACGTTACATCCAATGTGGACTTTATCAAAGAAAAATACGAAATGAATTTAATTGAACAAAGTAATTAATAAAAACAAAAAACAAATATTCGAAATAGCAACTGGAATAGAGTAACGCTATTTTCATATTGTTAACTGAAAATATTTTGAGTATTTGTCACGCGTGGAGAATATCCAAAAATAATATCTGTGTTGATGTGTCCAATCATTTTCTTTTTATTTTATTATGAAATTTGTGTACATTTGTTTGTTTCAGCAGCAATTTTGTTAAGAAAGGTGAAATGGGGAAAAAACCTCGGCTTAGATTAATATTTGGGTAATATTTCTGAAGCAGGCATTTATAAAATAAATTGCCCACACTGTTCCTCCCAATATATTGGAAAAACAAGTAGAATTTAAAAAAAAAAAAAAATCATTTATGAGTAAAAAGAGACCATTAAAAACAACTTATCTAATGCATTAGTCATGCACAGAAATAAATTCAACCATAATTTTGATTTTAAATACTTTTAATTAAAAAAAGAAAATAACTCATTTCAGAAGGAAAATTCTAGAGAATGCTTTATAAAATAGTACCCTTTTTTCTATTGTCATTTTTATTCATAAATATTGTCTTCTCTACTGGTTAAATCGGAGAAATTTTATATATATATATATATATATATATATATATATATATATATATATATATATGAGATGGATAAATTGTCGTCTAAATTACTCAAACATTGAAATAAAGAATTGAAATAACAGTGACATCTAATTTTAACTGATACATTTACCAAAATGACACAAAATTACTAAAGAGTACTTTTATTCAATAAAATCGTCATTGGCTGCAACTACGGCCTCCAGACTTCGGAATCTCTTGCAACTCTTCTGAACGGTCTCCTTGTTTAAGTTGGCGAATCCTGCCATAATCTTACCTTTAGTTCATCTTTGGTGTTACAAAGAGTTTTGTTGGACTCTCGCTCAACTGCACCCCACATATAATAATCAAGGGGGTTGCAGTCTGGGAAGGTCGATGGTCAGATGTAAGAGGTACTGCGGTTGCAGAAATTATCTGTGTTCTCCTGCTTGTGTGTCATGGTGCAGAGTCTTGTTGCCAGACATAGGGTCTTCTATTTGAGCGAAAATTTGATCCATGGCAAACTACCTTATCAAGGCATACGATGTAGGCCTTTCAAAGTTTGAGGCCCTCGACAACATTTTGAATTCGAGATTTATTTTTTTCATTTTTGAGTTTTCAGACCTGCTGTATCTTCGTAATCACCATTAGACTCATTAAACTCTTTCCGAATCCTCTGCACTGTCCTTAGATTGATACCTAAACACTCTCAAATGTTCGTTTTGTAGGTTCCAGCGCGAATGCCAAGCAGTACAGCGTGCCGTTCTCAAATTTCTTGCGGAGTGAATTGCGTCATTTGTGCTATTTCTTTCTCACAGACAGTGTCCAATTGACCCTACTATACTGTGCAGTCAACAAAATCAAAAACAAGCAATACGCATGCGTGAAATTAAATATATAAAATAGCAAACAATTAACCCATACGTACACACACACACACACTCTCTCTCTCTTTTATTTTATATATATATATATATATATATATATATATATATATATATATATATATATGAATGATTAAAATGAAAATGCTTTTCGTGTGTTTTTAAATATTTATCAATTTAATAGGTCTGTTAATGAAATTTTAGGAATACAAAGTCAACAAAATGATAACAAAATTGTTGATATTATTGAAGATATTTCTTAAATATTAGCCTTTAGACTAATATTTAAGTTAAAGAAGAGAAAGATTTAAAAGCCGGGAACTTCGGACATGCCTATGTTCTTTTTTTCATACGGGGGGCCTCTAACCACCACCAACAACAATATTCTCCAGATGTGATAATGCAAATGCATGTTCTTTGCATAAAAGCAATTAGGAAATTAACAGGAATTAATTAAAACTGAATTGATCAGTGTTTTACAAAACGTTGAGTATGGTTTTCTAAATTCTCAAAATGTTTCTCTGAGATTAGATGTTAGAAAAATTGAAATCATCCAGACATTTTCAAGTAACCGAACACAACCAGTTCGATTACTTGAAAATGTCTGGATGATTTCAATTTTTCTCTTTAATTTCAGTCCCGGAAAATCCAAGTCCGGATAATCGAGGAAGTAGAGCTATAGAAAGTTTTACGTATGTACAGGAAATAAGATTTGGATTGAAGTTATGGAAAGAAAATCCAAAAAGCTTTTCATAAAACTTTATGCAATGTTGAAAATTTTAAAAAACTTCCAAATTCTATTGAATATCTGTACTATCTATTAACCAAAAAATCTTGAAAGTGTAGCTTATACGGTCTTGTATGATAAACTCAATAAAGATTGAGTAATAATAGATTCCCTATTGAAAACGTTATGAATTTTTAAAATTCCCCGCTGTATTCCGTTATTAAAAAATCTTTCTAACCTTATTCGTTTCTATTTTTCTTTTCCTCCATCATTTAGCCTTCTTCTTTCTTGCATTTAAACGCTGAACAATTCGGCACTTCTACGTATAACATTATTAATATTTCGTTATTTTTATGGCCACTGAACAGGCATTGATGTGTGAGAGACGCTGCGGGTGGTGGGGTTTGAAGAGAAATAATGAGAATAAAGAATTGAAACCAATGAAAATGTAAAGTAATGTGAAAATGGAGACCACCCAGGTGTCCAGAGGATATGACACAATAAACAGTTATCTCCCTTGAACAGATCATAACTATAAACTCTAACAATGATTCTAGCTGACAGGTATTGACACTAGCTATTATTTAGACTCAATGAATTTTCCAACTAGTGGAAATAAAATGAGAGCAAGCCTTCTTAGAACGCCAGCGCTCACCCAGCGAATTTTAGTAAGGCTCTTGCGTGAATTGTTCCAAAAGTCATTTCCTCTCTGAACTCTTCTTCTTATTGTTATCAACTCTATTATAATTATGCTCGTCCCCCACCCGCGTTAGCTAGTTAGTTCGGAAGTTAGTTCGCCCGACCATTACGCCTTGCCAATACCTCATAAATAATGTGCTATACCGTTTCGACCGCTTGAAAACACGGAAATGATATATCAGGGACGCTGTCTGGTTTCATTGAGAAAGTGAAAGAAAGAAATGCCAATACCTCATAAGTAATACACTGTTCCATTTCGATTGCGTACATAGACATGGCAAACACGCTATTTGGTTTCAGTAAGTAAGAAAGAAAGAAAGAAAGTGTTTAATGTCTGTTTTTGAAATAGAAAAAAGTTTCTAATCTTTCTATGATTGTTATTGCAATTTTTTATGTTGGAAAGCTCAGATATTTAACTATGTCTTAGGGGAATTTCAACGGATATTTTATTGTCATAGAACTCGCCATGAGCTAATTCAGTCATTAACTGAAATATTAAGACACATCAGAAAATTAAAATAGGAAAACCATGATTTTTTCACGTGTCTTTCTAGTTACTCTAATTCCGTTTGCTCTCGTCTTAAGTTTGTTTCTACGTCTATTTTATTGTCGGAGAACTTGCCATGAACTTCACTCATTCATTAACTGAAGAATTAAAAGTCATCAGAAATTTAAAATAAGAAAACCGTCAAATTTTTCACGGGTATTTCTAATTATTATTATTATTATTATTATTATTATTATTATTATTATTATTATTTACTTTGATTTCTGGTGTTTACATATTTCTTTACGGGTCCCGCCCAGAGACCTAATGTCAGAAATGGCATCATGACATTTTACACTGACCAATTAAAACACACACACACACACACACACACACACACACACACACACACACACACACACACACACACATACATACATTTTACATATATAAATTCCTTCGTAAGTTTGCTGTACTCGTGAGAACATTTTTTGTATTTCTTTAAGGCATGGGTTTCCAGGAATCCCTTCAATGTGTCTTCTGGGATCTTTTCCAACCAAGTACAATTTTTGATGTGCCACTTTTTTGCGATTTTATTTTCAAGGTCCTTGTATTTTGACAGATTTTTGAAGATCTTCAAAGATATATTGCAGCGTCTATCATATAAATAAGGAGGCAATTTTTTGTTTGCGGTGAATTTCTGGACGGTTTATAATAATAATAATAATAATTATTATTATTATTATTATTATTCCTTATGTTTAAAGCACAATTGTCCAAATCGTGTAAAACAAAATTGTCCATTTGTAAGATTAAGCTTGGAACCGTTGTACCTTAGAAAGGATTAAAGATACCTTACTGTAATTCTCCGCTGTTTTTTTATAACACTATTGGACACTACGTTGATCAATAAGAATGTATAATTACTCACCAAGTTTAACAAAAAAATCGTGATGAAATAAGTCATAAACGAAAATGACATGTTCATCATTAATTAATCATAACTAAGGATCGAAAGCTCATGAAGGACTGAAATAAAAATTATATATATATATATATATATATATATATATATATATATATATATATATATATTATTCAGGATCATTTCCAACTTATAAAAGATGATCTTCATCCTATCTAACATTCTAACTCTCTGTCCTGGAGTAACAAAGTGCATCACAGGTTTCACGTACGATTTCATTTTTAAGTCTTTTTTCACTGCTTTTTGGACAGTCATAGCTGAAACTCCTCTCTAACATGCCAAACGTTTTATGAATTGAGTTGGATCATTTCTAATTGATCTCTTTAGCTCTAAGTTGAAATGATGATCCCTCTTCCTGTTGTGACTTCCTGATCCTGTTTTCTTCTCTACTGTTCCCTCTTTTTAAACTTATTCACCGTTCTCTTGATGGTTCATGAATGAACTAAGCCAGTGTATGAATGTTGGTACTATTAGATTGTAAGAATTCTTTCTGGAGATAATAATGGCTTAGTGATACAACTCGTACTATTTCATTTATAGCTGAGGGAGAAGTAGTGGCTGCTTACCCAATCAGAATTTGATAAAAAAACATAAATAATCATGTGGATATAAAGTAACAAATTGGAAATATAAGCATCAAACTTGGACGCGTTTTCTATCCGTATACAAAGGGTTTGCAGCCAGTGTAGGTTCAGGATTATTCTAATACCCTTCTCAAATATGACAAAATTACTTAGCAGTTCCAACATTTCTAAAGCATGTTAAACGCTACCCCTGCACAATGAGAAAAGTGTATTTTCTCTTTTCTTTCTTCCAACAGGTGCTATATTTGAAGTGGAATACTACATACTCCGCCATAACCGTGATCCAGTAAGACAGGATCGCTTTAAATTAGAATTAGATTTCACAATCAACCAAATATCGCCACGAGTCTGTAAATGAGTTCTCCTTTATTTAGCTATTCAAATATTTTTATTTTCATTGATTGATTAATCTTCTACGGTTTAACAACCCTTTGCAGGTTATTTAAAGCCGGAAAATCTTTTAGATTGTATGATTTGGGGGTGGATAATAATGGTCTTTGTGTGGTACAAGTTTTACTAATTAACCTATAGCTGAGGGGCCGTTCTGGGTATGACGATAAACTACATCTGCGTCCTGGTTAGGACGATAAACTACGTCCAAGAGCAAGACCTCTGATCAGGAGGTTTTGAGGAGCGTGGAACCACCTCTTAATTCCTGGTGTTCTTCTGACCCGGGGTGGTAGTACCTGTTAGGGTCCCAGCTATGGGTAAATAGTTAACCTTCAAACTGGGGTAAAAACACTATGAAAGTGTAAAAATAGGTTTTAATACCGGAAATAGTTTGTAAAAAAGTTATTGCCAGCAATAAATTTTTGAAGAAAATTTATTACCAGCAATACATTTTTTGAAAAAAATATTACCAGTAATACATTTTTGAAGAAAAAAATATTACCAGAAATAGATTTTTGAAGGAAAAAAATTTACCAGCAATACATTTGAAAAAAAAAATTACTAACAATAAAAATTTTGTCGGCATTATATAAACTATTGAGGTTGATACGGCGTAAAATAAACCTAAACAAAACAAAAAAAAAAAAAAAAATTGCCGAGATGAGAAGATATGCATGCATACATAATCAGAATTTGATAAACAAACAAGAAGTTTTAATGTGGATATAAAGATCGGATGCCAGTAGATTTTTTGAGCTTGTCAATTTGTTTGATCTTTATATGAATGACATCAGGAATAACCATATAAATAAGGAGTGATTTTTCTGTTTCTTTATCAAGGACAGTGTTGACTGGTTTGCTGACCTCAAGGATGCGGTGTTCGCACAAGATATTGGTCGTTCTCTCTGGCTTGAGGAGATACCAAAAACATTATTATTATTATTATTATTAATTTTAAAATTGCATCACTATTTTTGGGGACTTTTTTTTCGCGTAACGATCAAAAATCGTAAATATAATTTTATTTATTAATCTCACACGTTAATTTTACCACGTTAATCGATAGATTTAATCGAATTTTCTAAGTTTACTCGTTCAACTTGTGTTAAACGGTATTTATTTATATTTATGTTTGTTTTAGCACCCTGCATAAGTCGTAATTTATTTATTTTAATCGTAAAAACAATGTAAATTTCTAATTATTTTAATGTTGCTTTTTTTTACTAACAGTAATCATCAGCTGAGGAGATGAAACTTGAAGAAAAAAAAGTTAAAAAAAAATTAAAAAAAGCAAAAAAAAACCCCAAAAACCCCCGGAAAACACATAATTACCTTCCGAGTACCCGATGAGTATCCACATAAAAAAGAAAAAGTAAAAAATCCCCCGTAAATGATTTAAAAAGAGCCCACACTATTGCGATTGGCTGTTGGTCAACTTCCAATCAAATGCGTGACAGAGCGGGTAGGGTTTGCCTAATATAAGTCAGTGTCTGCAGGCTGTTAATTTAGATAGGGCGCGCATCAGAGACTGATCAGCTCTGATGGGGTCGACTTGGTGAGGGGAGTATGATGTTTGAAAGACCCGAAACTTCCCAATGACCCAACTCAGAACATCACTGACGACGTCCTCTAGCGCTTAAGAGCATTTATTCAAAGTAATACTCCTAAAAAGGGACAAAAATTCTATCAAATCTACAGATAATTAATCTGACACCCAGTTATTACAACATGCTTACTTCATTATCTACACTATTTCCATATGGCCCAGTGGATAAAAGCGTTGGTTGAAGTAATCCATTGACTTGACCCAAAGAGTTGTGAGTTCAATACCTGGCCACTTCAGAGGTTAACAATAACTTGGAAGGTTGAGCTAAAGGGAAATAACTTATACTGAGGTATCCGAAAAAGGCCTGGCACGTAGAACTAGAATAATATACCTCAGTGGACGAATTAAATGGTTCGGTTCGAAATTTCAATCACCTGAAGAAGTCCGGAACACACAACGAGCGAAACGTCGTGAATATGGCAACAAAAATGAGTGCAACAGTCCAAACAATGTAAATAATTAGAATACCTCATCTCAGAAATATAGACAGATATTAATGGTTACTTTATATAAAGAAATTGTCTAGGGTTGAAATATCCAAGAGATATTAATTAGAACCTGCTGCGTCGTGAAATAAATAAAATCAAGTAAAATAAATAGACGAGATAGAAATTGTGGCAATCGAGAAAACCTCATAGCCTATTGGAATTTAATTCAAAATATGTTTTGAAGTTATTTTTCATGAAGAAAACGTCGGGTCGATTTAAATAACGATAAAAAATTTTGACTTTTCGTTGTTTCGTTAGCGATGAAGGATACATAAGTGGTATAATAATAATAATAATAATAATAATAATAATAATAAATCCCGGCTCGAAATCGGCGCTCACACAACAACTATTAGAGAGCAGTTACAGTTCTTTCCTGTTTCCATCAGAAATGGCAATTTCTTGGATAAAAAATTGTTACAGCTACAAAGAGTCTCTAACCTTTGCCTTCTTTTATTTGAGAAGAAAGAGAAAAAGAAGAACAGGAAGCAGGAGGAGAAGAAAAAAGGAAGAGAGAAGAAGAAAAAGAAAAAAGGAGAAGCAGAAGAGAGAGAAGTGTCATTCAAGATGAAATCGTAAATATTTTTTAATCACTTTACCCTAAAGCAAGGCGATAAAACCACTATGATGCAAGGGGTGACTTAGTGTTAGAGAATATGAGAAAACTGCTATTAAGTGGAGGAATACAATAAAGGAACACGGATTAAAAATTTTTGAATATCAAAGTTGACTGAGAAGAAAGAAACCGGAAGAGACTTACAGATGTGAGAAGTGGGATAGAAGAAACTGTTAGCATAGAACTTACGGTTGCATCTAGTCATTTCAACTGTAAGTTGACGAGACCTTGCCGCCGCCATGAAATATGAAGATTCAAACAGGCGGATATCGTTTGTCTCAGCAAAGTAGACCGATTTTATTAGCTTATCAACATCGCTTGTCCGTTTGAAAAGAGAATAGTCAAGAAAAACAGAAAATTGAGAGTTATTAAAACTTAAAGCTAGAAATCAAGAGAATATGCAACTGCCAAAAAGGTTGAAATGATGCCTATTGTAATCAGAGCATTAGGTGCGATGTCAGAGAATGTTGTCTAATTGTTGAAATTGTGAGTCTTTTTATTTAAATGTGTGTCAGAAGCACGAACAATCAGAAAAGTACTGAATACCTAAGGGAGCGGGATGGAGCTTGATATTCAGTAAGTGCAAAACTAGCTAATAATATCCAATAAGCTATACAAAATCCAAAAAACAAATAATAATAATAATAATAATGGAACCACAGACGTTCTTTAGATTTGTACGTGAAATCTGGTGAAACGGATTGTAAAAACGAAAATAGTTTTCATACACAATAATCAAATCCATATCTATGGCATTATCACTCTAGTTGGATAATAGTAGGTTCGCCTATGGTCCGGTACACACACCTCCCCGGTCTTTTGAACAGGAGTAGAGGTGTATCTCTTGTTTCCTGTTTAGGATTAAGTTTCCGGTTCCTTCTAAAGTCTGCTTCAGCTCTATAGTCCTAATGCTTGTCCTTTCTACGCTAATATAACTCCACATAGTAACCCTCTACCTTGAGGGCAAATATTAGTAAAAAAAAAAAGAAAAAAAGAATCCTTCCCTGATTAACCATGTCTTTAGGGGTGTACCTATATACACCACGCTTGGTCAGATGCGGGTTGGTGAGGCTATTTAACCCATAAGCTGAAGGTTTTGAATTAGGAGTTGTCCTTCTTCTGTACTTGTTCGCATCCAAGACTATAAGACTCAGTTGGTTTTGTTATTCACCCATTGCTGGAGGTGGAGAAAAGAGATAAATTCATATCTTTCTCAAGGGAATCTGTATGTAAGTGTATGTAATGAGAGAGGAGGCACGGTGGTGTAATGTATGAAGCTGGTGGAGTAATGTGGAACTGAGTTCGAATTCCAGTCGGATTCCAGCTGGATCCATTACTTACTTAAGAAAGGTATGATTCTTTTTCTTCTCTCTCAAGCTATGGGTAAATAGTAAGACAGACTTGTGCGGCAACGGGTCTGAGAGAAAGAAAAACTCTGAATTCCATCGGCCTGGAGAAGGTTGGGATCGGTCAGGCTATCTTGCCCAAGAAATACCACGTCTACTGCGGTTGCAGTACATGCGATGCCCCTACGACCCTGATCGATCGCGTATGTAATGAACTCGACTGGAATTTGAAGACGGCCCTCCGATTCCTCAATCCCAGCCGCTATCTATTAGTCCGCTATACTACTACTACTACTTCTACTACTACCCTAATGCTACACCATGTGTTTCATGGCTTTTTGATTGGAGGTGTCAAAATGCACATGTGATTAAGATTGACTATAGTAAATATCCCGTTCCGTACTATCGATTTCCTAGTCAGTTACTTACCGTAAGCAGTTGGTCATGTTCACTAGGTTTGAAGGTTGAGACAGCCAAGGCTATATTTGGGAACACCCTCCGATTGAGGGTGTTCCCAAATATCTGGGTCCCACCTACAGCGTTATGTACTGTTCTTATCAAACTTAAAATCATATTTGGCTGTGCGGCATGAAGCCGTTATACACTTATCAGAATGTATATAATGATGGGTATATTGTGTTTCATTGATTTGTACACCAGCGTCACTTTCATAGCGTGCTAACAACAGGACAGTACACCCAGACAGAACAAAGCTGATCGCCCAGACATCGTTATCAAAGACCACAAAAACAGAATGTGCTTTTTTATTAACATGGCAGTTCTTGCAGATTGTAATGTATCTTTGAAGATCCTCAAGGAACTAACAAAATACAAGGAGCTTGAAGTGGAAATCTCAAAAATGAGACACGCGAGGATATCAATAATTTCAGTTGTATTTGGAGCACTCGGATTGACTGTAAAAGATTTCGATAGACTAATTGAAGGGATTCCTGGTAGCCTATGCCTTGAAAAAATAGAAAAAAATGAACTCCCCTTAAGAACACCTTTATCTATGCAAAATAGTGTGATCATAGGTGTTTTTTTTCAAAAAATACTCAGTGGAAAATGCCATGATGTCATTTCTGACATTAGGTCTCTAGTTGGGACCCAGAAAAAATTAGTATATACCAGAAATCAAAGGAAATAAAATACTGCTACTACTACTAATAATAATAATCAACTAGCTTAAAAAAGAATACAAAAGAAGCCACAAATGTGTAGCAATATCCATACAGTAGAAAATGTGCATACTGCTTGAAATTTGACAGTGTAGACAAATTGTATCTTTTTTCAAAAAGGTTTATAAACTATTTTTGGGTTATTTAAAATAAAAATATATTTTATATATTATTATTATTATTATTATTATTATATATATATATATATATATATATATATATATATATATATTTCTAGACTTATGAAATAACTTGGCCCTAAGAAAGCCAATGGCCCAGACAAAATACCACTTGTCCTTAAGAATATCAACCCGATTTCTATTCCCGATTTTAGCGAAGTTATTCAACCGCCTCTTGAATGAGAAATCCTTCCAAGCCTGTCAAAGATGTCCAGTGTATGTTCGGTTTTCAAGAACGCAGGCGTGCGATCTTCCCCTTCCAAGTATAGACCCATCACTCTCCTCAGTTTCAGTAGAAAGCTCTTTGAGGCTGTAATAACCAAGAATGTCGTCGGGCACCGAAAGAAGAACAACCTCTTGAACGACGAGTTCTTTTGTCTTTATTATTGTAAGAGTACAGCAATTTTATTTACACCGAATATATATATATATATATATATATATATATATATATATACATGTGTGTGTGTGTGTGTGTGTATATTTGCATTTACTCACCCCCACCCACGAGATCAGGTTGTGACACAAGGTCGATTTAATGTGAGGAGTCCGAGTGCATACACCCAGGCTAGGAACAAACATTACCCGCAGCCTCCGCAACTGTCGGTTACGCTGGCCTCGGTGTTTAACAGCGATTCCTCTCTCTGATGCAATGAGAGGGCGCAGCCTTGGGCAGCTATTTTCCAGGGCTGGGCACCTCTCAGTATAATTTTGCTCAGTTGCGACTCTGTCCTTTGACTGAGTCGCCCCTGAGAGCACTCTGCCCAAAGACAGAGACGCAACTTGTGTTACAAACTATTCGATAGACCAATTTGTGTATATATATATATATATATATATATATATATATATATATATATATATATATATATATATATATATAATAGAGGGAGGAGATGGATTAATACCTTTCTCAAGGGTATTTGCGCGTAAGTGAATGCAAGGAACCCGACTGGAATTCGAACTCACCTCTCCTATTTACAAGCCGCTATTCCTTACATCACCTGCACATCATCCCTATGACTAAAATTTGAATATATTAATATTATTTAATACTGCTGCCGATTGTGTTTTACCGATAAAATATGTCGGCAATAAAAGCTCAATTATTCAGGTCTCATAAGAGACGAACATTTCAAGGATATAATCTGTGAATTCGGGAAATAGTTCATTTTAGTACAGGACGCTACGCCCACAAACTTACATAAACGCCACTTGTATGCATATATGCAAATGAATTTACACACACGGATATACAGACATTCCCACCCAGCTCCAGACACATATACGCACAGACACAAACGTACTGAAATAAAGGTTTTCAAATGACCTAATGCCCAAGTGTATCTTGAGGTCTTGTTTTTATTACTGCTTGCTGACCCGATAAATATAATTCAATATTCATAAAGACGTTTTTTTATAATGATAAAGCTGGCGATGTTTTGAACCACAAAAGACGTTCATTTAATATTCAAGGCAAAAATGCATGAAAAAAAAAAAAAAAAAGAAGTGAATCCGCTCGAAACACAGTATAAAAAGAACATGCACTTAAGTTTATACAGGGTGCGATGGATAAATTGTCGTCTAAATTACGCAAAAATGAAAATAACACTGGCATCACATCTTAGCAGATACCGTATTTGATGGCATATAAGACGCACGGGTGTATAAGACGCACCCCAATTTCAGCAAGGCAAATCAAGAAAAAATTAGTAATTAGTAAAATTATTAGTAAATGGTACAGCTTAGGCTATATTTATGAGGTATTATTTTGGTTAATAAACCAGGATTACAATTAAACAAAAAATAATTGGAAACAAAGGAACACGTGCCTATAAAAACTTTTTTTTTATCCTTTATATGATCTGTAGAAACTGCGTATTGTAAGCTGCTCTGACATATTCTCTGGCATGAGATTGTAACTCTGTTTTGCATTGATCAATAAAAAAATTACATTTTGACAATACTTTTTGTATTGTATCAACCGAAACCTAACAGTTAAAAACTGCATTCAATCCACACTTGCCTAAGTGATAAATTTGGATAACCTCTCACAATTTTCTTTCATCTCTCTTGCCAAAATGTTGTGGTAGTTCGGTTTTCTATACGCTTAAAACTTACACAGAACTAGCAAATGTCTTTTGGATGGTATGAACACTGTTTCTGAAAAGTTCCAGTCGCCTGATTACCTCTCTTTGAGGCATCTGCCCTTTCAAAGTAACAAGCTTCATCTTTGTTTCAGCAGAAATTTTAGTCATGATTTAGTGTAAAAAAAGCAAGCTACTTTTCAACTACAATGACTTGCTAATGCACTTTACACTTATATTAATAAGAAGGAAATACTTCTACAAGCCAGTGTACATATTCTGAATGGTGACACTCTAATGCGTCTTCCGATACGATTCGTGTCTGGACCGTGAATGTTAAAAGTGTTTTATTTTATGTTAAAATTGAATATTAAAGAAAATGGGATACATTTTAATCGTTTGATTCTATTTTAGTTTTTAAAGAAAAAAAAGTCCTCTAAAAACAGATAAAAATATATGTGCCGTTTATAGAGATGGTTCTATAGCTTAGACGACTCTTTGTAATTGTTTCCTTAGGTTAAGAAATTTTGTAAATATCAACAATAAATTATGTACATGGTGGTGTAATTTTTAAAACATTGAATAAAATTTTTAAAACAAGATGTGATGGATTTCTTAGAATAATTTTACTTTCACTGATTTCTCATCCCATCCAAGGCAATAAAGACAACAAGACGCAAGAGGGGTTACTGAGTGTGTAAGAATATGAGAAAAAGAACAAAAACAATATTAAGCAGAAAGACCAATAACGATAACGACTGACATTAGATAAAGTTTTTTTTTATTTAAATCAAAGTCAATTGGAAAGCAAGAGAGCGGAAGAGATTTCTACAAGCGGGAAGAGCGATAGAAGAAACTGTTAGCATAGAACTTACGGTTACATCTTGCTATTATAAACGCTATTTCAACTGTAAAAGGATGAGACATAGATGCTAAATTTGTATTAAAAGGTAGCAAAGAGGAAAGCTCACCAGAATAATTACCATTTTAGTACTATTTCCGCCTGCCCTAAAACTGGCAGTGGAAAACTGCATTACGGCGGTAGGAAAATGACTGAAGTCGAGATGCCAGTTCAGGACCGATAGCATTACAGACTCAAGTATGTCTAGATATAAAACAGAAGCAGCAATATTTGATGCACTGATGAATGGCAGAATTATAAACATTCAAGATGGATTCTGTCGAGAAAAAAAAAACTTGTCTAACGATATAACAAACAGATATTGCTAACGTAAAACTTTGCGACTGTTTCCATATAGTGATTTCGCTTCATGTCTGGAGTCATGAAAAGAAGATGGCAGAGAGGTTTACTATAGAGGGGATTAGCATCAGCCACGTTGTCATGTCTTTTTGCACACTAAAGTCCCAAGATGTATTTTGGATAATATATTACGGTTTATGATCCCACCAGCTAATTCCCTGATGATTAAAATCAAACGTTCATCATATGACTCAGTTTATACATTAGGCTGCCATCGTTGGCACTATTTTGCGAATAATACATAGCGAAAGCACGAAACCAGAGTTGGTAGCGATATTCAATGTGTGGGCGAATTGTATACTTATCAATGTGTAAGATAGTTTATGGCGTGAAAAAAATGTCTAGTATGATACAGTGATTCAATTATCAAATCAAAATTCTGCCATTGAAATAATTACAAGTAAAAACTATTCAATGAAAGCTAACACGAAACAAAAGAAATAATAATAATAATAATAATAATAATAATAACTTGACTACCCGTGGCCCGTTGGGTCACTGACAATTCAGGTTATAAAACATTGAAGTTGATTTCAACATTAAAAGATTTCAGTTTGAAGAAAGTTGAAATAAAAATACTTACTGCTTAAACAACTTGTATTCTTAAAAATCATATTCACTTGAAAATATTTTTTTTAAAATGGCAAGAAATATTTTTAAATATTTAAAATATTGTTTGTTTAAAGAAAGCTGAAATATAAATAATTATTTTACAAACAACTGGACGAAACAGCAAAGCGGGATCTCTTTGTTAACTTAAAAAATATTTTAATTAAAAAATTCTGCTTGAAGAAAGTTAAAATAAAATAATTGCTGTATAACCAACTCATATTTTTAAATCTCATTTACTTATATCATATTAACTTTAATCATTATGCGTCGGAAGGACACATACAATCGCAGAGAGGTGGAAAGAGAGATATGGGAAGAGAGAGGTGGAAAGAGTGAACGAGGTAAAAAGAGAGAGGTGGAAAGAGAGAGGCGGAAAGAGTGAGAGAGGTAGAAAGAGTGAGAGAGGTAGAAAGAGAGAGGTGGAAAGAGCGAGAGATGTGGAAAGAGAGAGGTGGAAAGAGTGGGAGAGGTAGAAAGAGAGAGGTAGTAAAAAACAAATCATTACACGACGCAAGCACTAATTATTTTAGTATTATATAAATAATAATAATAATAATAATAATAATACTGGAAGTGGAAATCTAAAAAATGTGGCACATGAGGACATTAACAATTCTAGTTGTAGTTGAAGTCCTTTGTTTGATTGAAAAAGGTTCCGACAGACTCATTAAAGAGATCCCTGTTAACCCAAGCCCTAAAGAAACACAAAACATTTTACTCATAAATATAGCTCTCAACTTACGAAGGCTTTATCTAGGCAAAATGTGTGTGTTTAACGACTTTTAGTACTATTTCCGCCTGCCCTAAAGTCAGAATATTTCATTACTAAGAAAGGAATTCCAGGTTGCGTGACCGATAAATATAGTGGCGAGCAAAAGAAATGAGCCACTGAGGTAAAAATAAATTTATCAAGTAATGAGATAGATAGACAGACCGATATATATATATATATATATATATATATATATATATATATATATATATATATATATATATATATATTTAGGTTTATTATTTTAAGTACAATTTTAATATAACATTACTTTGCATTAATTTGAATCCCAGTTTTCCAAAAATGCTAGGATTTATTCAACAAACTCCTGCCTACTCTACTGATACCGTCTTTGATTCTTGATAATGGCTCCAAAAGTACTTGAACAAAAAATTAATAAACAATAAACATGAGACAGTTTTTCCACAATTTTGACTACGTGATCTAATCCGAAAATTAAAAAAATACAATACAAATTAACAGAAACACCTTTTGGGTCGAATTTAACAAAAGCTTTTGCTTGAATTCTTGCTACTTAGATATACTTGATAGATAGATAGATAGATAGACAGACAGACAGACATATGTTCGAGAGAGATGTTCGAACCTATGCAAAAGCCATTACCTGATCTCCTAGGCACCTGGATTTCTCATTTTGAAAGAATGGCACAAGACATCTATTTCTTTAAAAAGGTTGTCGTGGCGGTACGGGAATCGACGAACCAATTTTAAGATTCGATTGTCAAAAGTAAGAATGTAATTCTCTTCACCCCATAGCGATCGGGGAAATAGAAGTTTTGGAAGATAATAATAATAATTTAGTGATACAAGCCTTACTAATTAACCCGTAGTTGGAGGGAGAAGAGATGGATTCATATCATTCCTAAGGAAATTTTGAGCGGAAATGAACATAACGTTCGCAAATGGAATTGGAACTCCTCTCTCCGTTTAACAATTCCGAGCAACTGTCCATTGCACCACTTGCAAATTCAAGTTTACAGCACTTGGTATTCCCAAGCGATCACCCATCTACGTACAGAACAAACTCGACGTTGCTTAACTTCGGTGATCGTCCGGTGTGATGTGGCCATAACACAGGAGTAATAGAAGGGTAGATGGAACAATTCCGATCTGTCAGGATGGTATACAATTTTGTCATTCAATTTGTATAATTGAATAACTAATTATTTCAAATTGTCTAATTTTTATTTTAATTAATTTGTTCATGTTATCTAATCGATATTATGTAAAAAGAAATGGAGGCTATTCTTAGAAATAAAAAAAAAATGTTGAACTGTCACGTAATGTCATTCTTTCTATATGGCAATAAATGCTGGACAATCCCATCGCATATGAAGAAGAGACTTGAGGCAACAGAAATGCGCTTCTCCCTTTGCTAAGGCTCCGTTCTGTCATCTATTCACACAAGCTCATCAGGTAGACAGCTCACCGTCTTCCCTTATCTCTCTTTCCCCTCGATAGCCCTGTGAGGATTAAGTTTTCCAGTCCCTCTTTCCTCATTATATATTCAAGGAATTTCGACTGTCTCTTCCTGATTCTGTGCATATGCGTTCTTTTTGTTACCATTCTCTCTAAGACCTCGTTGCTTTCTCACTCTCTTCATGAAACTTTCGATATCTTCTGTATCTGTTTATATTTCTAAGATGAGGAAGATATTAACAAAAAGTACACTTTTATTTGGGAAGAGGAAAAGTCAGTTAGAATTTCTGGAACCCAAAACAAGGAAAAAAGGCTTAACAGTCGCTGGATTAGACGCCAGACAAGTAAAGGTAAAGTGAAGATAACTTAACATAGTATGAAGATAAAGATTGCTTAGTGCTACAGAGGATAAGTATCGGGTCATCCCATAAGTTCTGTCCGAATTTTACCTTTTTTTAAAATGAACGAAATTTAAAGAGTATTTTATAATGTCTAATGGAGCTGAACATTATTTTTATGTTTAGATGCATTTAGACTGATCAAATTTTATTTCAGAGAACAATAAAATTCAATTTTGTTTAATTAAAACCCTGCTAACATGGAAGTACCCAAGAATCATTTGAGGTACATAATGCTTTATGAGTTCAAGAAAGGAAACTCGGCAGTCGAAGCGGCTAGAAATGTGGCACCATGCATCCAGGCAGAGAAAGAAAGGCAGAAAGGGAAAAGAAAGAAAAGAAGAAAGGAAAGGAAAAGTGAGGCGAGATCCGAATCATAGGTGATAAGCGAACACACACACGGCTAAGAGGAAATAAAAAAGGGGTTATTTTGATAAGTGGCAAATGATTTAAAAAGAGTGTCATTACAATGACAATGAGATTTGAGTGGGTAGGGAAATGAAATCTAAGGATATGAAAACAAACTATTGGTAGGGGAAGGCATCTTATTATCAACACAGACCACCGGCCAAAGGGAAAAATTCAAGTGAAAATGTTATTTCGATAAGTGACGAAAAGAAACAGGCGACATAAAAAAGACTTGGGACAGATAAAAATTAAAGGCCACCTACGAGTAATCGTTGACCGATTTTTCCTACTTGGCCTGCGCGAATGGAATTGTGTTATCAAGAAATGTTCGCCAAAGAAAGTCCACTTGAAAACGTTAATTTTGATAATTGACAAAACACAGGTGTAGCTACAGAGCCTTAGTTAGATATGGAAAATTAAATCCCACACAAGGAGTCTCGCTAACTAAATTTTTTTCGACAAAACAACTTTTCCCTGCGATAATAAATTTATGTTATCAGGAATATGAACCGAAGGAAAAATGGGTGGGGACCCAGGGTGTTTTTCTTTCTTCCTTGGAGACGTCAGACTGACTGAAAACTTGGGGATAATTTCTTTTTTTGAGGCCATGTTAAGAAAACCAACCATCTTGATAAATTAGCGATAAAATACCTGACAAAGCCACGTGTAGAAGAATTATGACCCCATTGTTCATATTTTCCGTTGGTGGCCAGAGAAATGATAACGGCGATTTAGGAAAAGGAAAAGAAAAAAATAATTTTTTTTTAGTTAAGCAAGGTATTTTTTTTCCGAAACAAAGCTGCGGATTGTTCACACCCGACTAAGACATCATTGGTCAAGTGGTGATCACGTGACGCACGAAGGAGAAAGAAAGATACCCGACCAAGACCTCATTGGTCGAGAGTGATCACGTGACGCACGAAGAAGGCTGTCGACGCCCCCATCCAAAGTATAAGTATGAGAAGCTGCTACGAAGAAGTGGGGAGGGCAGTTCACGCCCCTCAGAAGTATGGTGAGAAAGTGGGAGTGAGAAAAAGTTCCCAAAAATGGAAAAAAGTGGAAAATCCATAACCAGAAATAAAAGAGGTGGATATGTATTTAGAATTATCGAGGAACCCCCGACGCCAACAGACCCACCCCGGTTTTGGTCGGCGTCAATAAAAACGAAGCCCCAACAGGCAGAAATCAGTTCGGGCCCTGGCGGCAGAGATGAGTGTCCAGAGCGTTTCGGCCCTGGCGGCAGAGATGAGTGTCCAGAAAGTTCCAGTTCGGGCCCTGGCGGCAGAGAGATGAGTGTCCAGAGAGTTCGAGCTCCAGTTTCCAGAGTTGAAGCCGCCTCAAGATAGCTGACCAAGATTCACGCAAATTTCGGACTCCTCTTCAAACCAAGAACAATTATTTTGAAGAGCGACTCAGAACCAGACCACCGAAATAAGTTTTTTTTTTTGACTTTCGTCCAAAGACACACAGAAACGCCAATTTCTTAGAGAGCAAACAACTTGAAGTGTTAAAAACGTGCTTAACGGAAAACGACGTGTCACAATCCACAGAACGGGTCGGGAGACAGATGCAGTCCTATGTATCGAACAACTAGACATAAAGTTTGTTACCTTTTTCTTTGATACTTTGAAATTTTGAGTTTTCATTTTATTTTTTTTTATGCATATTTGTGTAGTATCACCCCCGTTGAACTCAGTTTGCATTACGGCCCCAACCACTGTTTGATCTCGTCTGTCTAAGATCAATTCACAACGTGGGTAGGCAGACTGGAGATCAATGCAGTTACCTTGGTAACCAGGCGTTGGAAGCGAGTTGGGAACGACGAGGCTGATATCAAATCTAACCAGATTCCCACCCGAATCACCAAAAGGTTAGAACGTCACATTTGGGTGCCGCGACCGATACCAAGCCAGTTGGTCGTCACAGGACGAGACAACACGACTGACGCGACAGGCGGACGTCACGTTTGGAGCAGCGACACCCGAACGGAGCAGCGAGGAGCGAACAGCTGGCGCCGCGGCGAAGACGTCACAATTGGTGCTGTTTAGGGACGTCACAACTGGTGTCGTAACCGGGATAGGACCTGGAACGGACGTCACAACTGGCGCCGTGGTAGATCAGGATAGAACGTCACAGTTGGCGCTGCGACCGGGGGGAAAACAGAAACAAACATTCACATAGTTTATGGAGAGGAATGTAAATGAATGAAAGAACTTGCAGACGATGGTTTGCAAAATTCAGAGGTGGAGATTTCACCCTTGAAGATGAAGATCGAATCGGACGTCCAGTTGAGTTTGATGAAAAGCTTTTTGAAGCAGCCCCTAATGTGAAAATCCTTTATCAGTTGAGGAATTGGCAGTGGTTCTCAGTTCAAACCATACAACTGTTCATCGTCATCTTCAACAATTTGGAAAAGTTCTAAACTTGGAAAATGGGTGCCTTATGAATTGTCTGAAAACAACCTCAAATCCTGAGTTGACATCTGCTTTTCTCTCCATTCTCGCCAACTTGTTTCAACCTTTTTCAGATTGTGACTGGCGACGAAAAATGGATCTTTTATCGAAATGTTAAACGTCGTAGACAGTGGCTTGGTAAAGGGAAGGACCCAGCCACAGCCGAGAAGGGAACTTCATGGGCAAAAAGGTTCTTCTTTCAATCTGGTGGGATCGCCAAGGAATAATCCACTTTGAATTCTTACCACCTAATGCAACAATTAATGCTCAAATATACTGTCAGCAATTAAAGCGTTTGAACCAAGCTTTGAGGAAAAAAGACCTGCTCTAGTGAATCGAAAAGAGGTGATGTTTCATCAGGACAATGCGCGACCCCACACAGTAAGAATCATGTCACAAAAGATCGAAGAACTTAGTTGGGAGAAAATTCCCCATCCACCTTATTCTCCTGATCTTGATCCTTCAGACTACCATTTGTTTCGTAGCTTATAGAATCATTTGGAAGAAACAGCTTTTGTAACACAGGAAGAGGTTAAAACTGACATTTGTGAGTTCTTCGAATCAAAGCCAAAAGTATTTTACAGTAATGGAATTAGTAAGCTTGTTAATAGATGGAAGGAAGTCATAGATAATCAGGGAAAATACATTGTTGATTGAATCTGTAATTAAATGTAACATTTGGTCTCTTGTTTTCTTTATTCAAAATTCGGACAGAACTTATGGGATGACCTGATAGTTGTAGAGATCTATGTTCGCCCTCGTCCTGAAGGGACACAATATAAAAGAAAAAAAAAGAATTTTTTTTTTGTATTTTTTTTTGTTGACACAAATTTGCAAGCGAAATCCATTTTTTTTTGTAATAGTATTGTACAATTGCTAGAAACAGGAATAATATTTTTTTTGTCTTGGAAATGAAAAATTGTTCAATTTCCTGATTTTAAAAAATAAGGATAAAAATTTTAAATGGAATATTATTTCATAATTAAAGTTGTATTAAAAGAAAATTGAGTTTTTTCTTGGATTTGTAAAAATAGATAAAATATTATTTTTTTAACAATAGTTTATGACACATTTTTTAATTTACCAACATGAAAATTGATCTAATTAATAACATTTTTTTTTTTTTTCTAATAAAAACAAAAAAAAAAAAATATCATCAGCAAACGGTGACGACGGACGTTTTTTTTTGAGATTTTTTTGAATTTTTTTTTGAACTGTGTGCATGGATTAATATTTTTTATTTCAAATTAAACATACAGTTTTTTGAATATGCAAATTCAATTGATTACATAATGTAACATGGGCTTAATGTCCTGGTGCATTTGGGTATGTATCAATGAAAAAAAATTTTAAAAAAAATTCACGAAAAAAAAACATTTTTATTTTTAGACGTTTTGATATAATGATAAAAGATAAATATATTTATAAATATATATATATATATATATATATATATATATATATATATATATATATATATATATGCCAATATACAACAAAATATATATATATATATTAATATAAATTTAAATATAAATAATTTTATAAATCAACAAACAAAGAATTTTAAAAAAATTGACAATTTTGAAAAATACATTCAATAAAAAAATTATCACTCTTTTCATTTTTAATTTTTCATTTTTTTAAAATTTTTTGATTTTGTGATTTTATAAATAATCAAAAAGAAACGAGAGAAAACATTTTCAAAATTATTCTTAAGATATGACCATTCTTGGTGGTATTTTGAACAATAAATAATTTATATATTTTTATTAAATAGTGTTTTAAAAAAATTTTTCATTTGAAAAAAATAAAATAAACACAAAATTTTCACACAATTTATACAACAAAAAGCAAATAAAAAATCATATTAAAAAAAAAGCTTGATCTAAATTAAAAATGCAAACAAACTTTTTTTGATTTGTTATCAGAAATAATTGAATTCATCTGAAAAAGAATTGATTCGACGGTTTTTTGATACCTCATATTAAAAAAAATTATTTTCAAAAACTGATTATTTTTTTTTTTTTTGAAAAAAAAAAAATAATTTCAAAAAAGGAGGAGATATAAAAAAGAATGAAAAAAAGATAAAATGATTTCAGCTAAATGTTGAAAAAAATTTTGAAAAAAATAAAATTCAACATTAAAAAGATTTAACATGAAAAAAAAGAGATTTTAGATATTTTAAGAATTAGGGATGAATGGAGAGAATTCCTTAAAAAAAAGATTATTCTGTTTTTGAAACATGCCTTTTTTAAATTAAAACATATATAAAACCGCCATATATATATATATATATATATATATATATATATATATATGAATATATATGTGTGTGTGTGTGTGTGTGTGTGTGTGTGTGTGTGTGTGTAATTAATGTTTAAATGCAAAATTAAAGAAATTGTTAGATTAATTATTTAAATTTTGTATCAAAGTGATTATCAAAAAAAAAAAATATCTTTTGGAATAAATATTTTTGTAATTTTTAACACCATTGTTGAATAAAAACATAATATATAATTATATCCAATTTAAAAGGGAAAAATTGATAAAAATCGATCATAAGTGAAAAAAACATATTCGACATTAAAAATTTTCTTATTACCTAAGGATTGAAAGCTTATTTTTGAAATAATTTC
>CAHIKZ030001839.1:160000-162500 GCA_903632075.3 Acanthosepion pharaonis
AGAGGCAACAGGGTGTTTCATGCTAGACGCAATCGTCAGGACACGAGTGCTGTTTTTTTTTTCTCTCGGCTATTTATATATACGGGTCAGTGGTGCATTGTGGGTAGTCTATTTTGGCGGTTATTTTGCCGGAAGTCGTTTATTTATTTATTTATTTGGGTTAGATTATTTTGCTTGTTTTGATTTATTTTTATTTCTTATCTTATATATTTATTTTAATTTTAATTTGTGTTTTATTAACGTAGTAAAAATTTGTTTGTATCGCTTATTTAATAGTTTTGTTTTGGTTTGGGAAGATAATTAAAGCTATTTATTCAATTTTGGCGTTGATTGCTGTAGTTTTTTTTTTTTTTAAGCGTTTCACCCCAATCAAGGCGGGAAGCCACTAGGACGCAAGAGGTTACAGAAAATTTAGAGCAAGATCAGATAGGAGTGATAGAGGAAAGGATGAGGAGAAGGATAGTGGATAGATCAAGGCATGTGGAGATGTCGATTGACATTACACTTGAATAGCTAGAGATTATAGCTCACAGGGAAACTGGAATAGGGAAGGGAGTTCCACAGGCGAGAGGTGCGAGACATGAAGCTATTGGAGTAGAAGAGACGGGTACATTTAAGAGTACAGTGAATACGTTTAAAAAAGAAGGAAGAGTAGAGAGGAAAACTGTATCAGGAAGTCACAAGAGGGAGAGGGATCATCATTTCAACTTAGAGGTAAAAGATCAATTAGAAAAGATCCAACTCAATTCATAAGACGTTTGGCGCGTGAGAGAGGAGTTTTAGCTATGACACTCCAAAGAGCAGTGAAAGAAGATTTGAAAATGAAATCGTACGTGATACGTGTAAAGCAACGTTTTACTTCAGGACAGAAAGATAGAATGTTAGAGAGGGCGAAGATAATCTTGAATATGTTGGACAAAGATTCTGGAATAATATATATATATTTGAACATTATTTCAATACTTCATGAGCTTCTGATCCTTAGCTATTATTAATTAATGATGAATACGTCATTTTCGTTTATGATCGATTTCATCACCATTCTTTAAGTGTTGGAGAGTAATTATAAATACTTATTGGTCAAAGCAGAGTTCAATAGTGTTATAAAAACCTCGGAGAACTCCAGTAAGATATCATAAATCATTTCTAGGATAGAACGTTTCAGTGCTTAATCTAACAATTGGAAAATTTTGCTGTTACACGTTTGATTCATATGCATCTGATCTGGTTGTACAGAAGTTCATACGCAAACTGTAAAATGTATTAAAAATAAAACTTTTGAATTAAGTTAAACGCACACGGAGACATTATATATTTTGAATCCAGACTTGTCCTTCTCCTAGACCAGTTGCCATCCAAGGCTGTAGAACCTAGTCTGTCCTGCTATTTACCTAAAGCTGGAGAGAGAAGAGGATTCACAACTTTCCCAAGGGTATTAGCACGTAAGTGAATATAACTGGATTCGACTGGTATTCGAACTCGGCTCTCCGATTTCTCAATCCAAGTATATATATGTATATATATATATTAAATCAAACCCTATTAGAGTGGACGTTTTGTATTTGAAATAGACGCCAGATTCATATTAAACAATGTGTATTATGTCTATCAGCCTGTGCATTCGACAAATCGCAGTAAAAAAGAAATTGTTCTCCGGCAGGAATCGAACCTGCATTGCCAGAGGACAAATTTTCTTTACTAAGATTTCCCGAATAAGCAGGTCGATAGTTGTAATACACACTGTTTAATAAATACAAATTACGTGTCTATTTCAAATACGAAGTTTACACTACGTTAACGTTGGATTAAAAAAATGTCGGATGAAAAATAAAAAAATATATATATATATATATATATATATATATATATATATATATATATATATATATATATATATATATATCACACATTGAGTACTAGTGTTGATAAAATAGTGCTCAATGTTATATAACAGCGTTATTAAGTATATATTAATAAGTATATAATTTTTCTTCACCGGTAGCACACGCCAATGTCCTGGTGCTGAATAGAGACTGACCGTTACATAATTTTAATTTTAATAAACATATCTCGTTGGCACGGTTCATATATTATACGGGGATTATTGTTTTTATTTAAAATTGTATGTAAAATAAACGGAATTTATATTTTGAATTTAAGAAAACTGGGATTTTATTTTTTAAATTTTGTATTTAAAAATAAAAATATATTAATATATATATATATATATATATATATATATATATATATATATATATATATATATATATATATATATATATATATATATATATATATATATATATATATATATATATATATGTATATATATATATATATATATATATATATATATATATATATATATATATATATATATATATATATATATATATATATATTAAAAAAAAACAACCACTTTTAAGGTTCCATTATAATAATTTATTTCACCAGAGCCCTTTTAAAGGACGCCGGATCATCCGATAGCACTTCCAAAAAA